>JBBMKC010226692.1:0-11829 GCA_037834085.1 Bipalium vagum | reverse complement strand
CAAACAAGTGCTGCAACAGAATTATTTAAACAAATGAAATGAAAATCATAATACCTAGATGATTATAATTATCAAAACTAAGATAGATTTTATTAAATTGACGTTTTTTCTTTATCAGGCCGAGAACTTTTCACCCCACCCTCGTATATTACAATTTAATAAGATTGATAATCCATTTTTTATTAATTATTTTTCATGTTTTTGTTTAATATTATTCCTTATTAATTACTTAATGAATTTTCACTTGACAGAAATTGTTTAAAATTAATTTAATTTCCAATTATATTTTAATCAGTTAGATTTCAATCGATATAGTTCATGAAAAATCAATTACAAATTTGATCTCTTGATTATTGATCAACTGTCCAAATATTTTTTTACTATTGTTGACTTATTCTGATATTGCCAATAACAATGGTTTCTATATTTCCAGTAACGAACACTGGTGGTATGGCAGCAATCACAGAGGTCAGGGTATGTTTCCTGCACAATTCGTTACGATCAATGTCGACAGTGACAACGAAAAACAACCAAACGATTTTGTTGTTGGGAATAACGAGACCAGTGAGTGCTATTAATTTCTGTTTTGGAGTATATACATCGTTTACACTTTAATTTGAATTAACAGAAGCACCCACGCAAGTCAACCAAACGATCGAATCATTACCGATTCGACCTCCAACGCCAGTGATAGATGAATCGAGAGTTGATGAGTGTCTGCTTTTGATTGAAGACACTGACCCGACAGGTGAAATTCGACCCGACCCACCTGAACTTGCCAAACTTGAGGCCCAGTGTCGAGCTATGGGTCCGCTGATCGATCAGGAATTAGAAAAAATTGATCGGTAAACAAAATTATTGTTTTTATATCTTTATTGATATTTCTGGTTTTCATGGAAATTTTCTATTTTTCTTCCCTCAGTCAGTACAATATGCTCGTCGAACTGAACCGGAAAACGATCGAATCTTTTCAGTTGTATAACGAGCTGATGATGACTCAGGGACCAGGAGGTGTAGGAGGAGGATACAATCGGCAGTCCAATTACATGTGGGTTCAGAACGCGCCTCCCCACATGCAACAATATCCTCTGAGCAAACCGATGATGATGATGATGCAAGACCCATCTCAAGGAGTGGTACATAGGCCGAAGGACAATATCGGTATCGATTCTCAGCTGGGTCGAACTGATATTCCGATGATGTTTCCGCAAACCAATTACTATGGCAACATGAATCCTGTTCCAAATCAACAGGATATGAGTAAGTGATACGAATTCTATTGACATTTAAAATATGGTAATTAATAATTAGTAATTATATTCAATAATAAATAATCAATAATTCAAATATTCAATAATTTTAGTGTATTCTGCAAACCATCAGTACAATTTGACGGCAAATCAACACCAATCATCATTGCCGCAACCACCTAACCAAAACTTCACAATGCCGTCAAGTCTTGCTGCGGCCAATCAGAATCAGCAACTCCAGCATCAGCATCAACAGCAGAATCACAACGTCAACAACAGTGGTTCAGTCACCGATGCTGGGGGTGTTATGACGACTAATTTGAATTATAATGATATGAATTTGCGGTTGGAAATTTTTTTCCATGAAAAATCAATATCGATCGATTGATCAATTTTTTTCAGATCTCTTCCTTTGCAAGTCGCCAGCTCGGTGCAGTCAGTGAACCTCCACCACCACAACCAACAGAATTTTCCCTATCTTCAAAAGGGAGGTCAAGCTTCATTTCCAATTCCAGACGGCGGATTTCATTGAAAGCAGAAAAAGCTCCTTCACTCTTTACACTTAATTTCGTCATTGTTGTTCAATTTACTTACATCGATATATTGATTATTATTAAAGTGATTATAAATCATTATTAATCATGAGTTTTCTTTTCTCTAATTTTATTTAGTTTTCAATTCATTTGTAATCAATCAATGATTTTGTTTTTATTTTAAATTTCTTTGAAAAGTAGTTGATATTTTTAAAAAAACTCTTGAAATTTTGGGTAATATTTAGTTTATTTTTGTCAAAATTGCTTTCTTGATTTAAGATGTTTTAAAAATAATTTGATTCTTGCATGGATTCAGGTAATGTTTATAGAAGATTTTAACGAACAATTAATAAAAATAGTTCATTTTGTGGTTTTAATATGAATTATACATTATTACAAAAGAAATGAAGCAAGTTGGTTACATAACTATCGGTATCGATATGCAGAAGTTTTCATTTTAAAATGTGCGTGGAAATCAATGTCGAATATAAATTTCATTTCACAATGTGGATTTATGAAGGTAATAAATAGTATCGAATTTTATGTAGCTATATAACCTGTCAATGATTTATCATTAGGTATTTATAAATGATATTAAGATCTGAAACCACTTAAACTGCATTTCATTGAAGCACGTGAGTTATTTCAAGAGCAGCATAGTGATAAAAAATAATTAACACAGTATTTAGAGTAGGTTAAAATTGTAATTCAAAGTAATAAAGAATTGTAAAATCTATTTGGGTATCGAATTTCCATATTTTATTATTTTATCCTACAGGAAAGTAAGTTTTTAAAATAATTAAAAACCGAGAAAAAAAAATTTTTTTCAAATGTATACAAGATAAATGTTAATGATTTTGAGGAACCTCCTAAACAGAAGACTATTAATAGAAAAAATGCTATTCCAAAAAAGAAACACAATATACGAGGGTGGATTGATAAGTAAAGCTACCTAACAAACTGGTCTAGTTACAAAAATAAAATCATATATAAAAAGTACAAACATCTAAATAAGATCAAATTTATATCACGCTTTAGTTTTTTTCAATTGTTTGAAATTATTAATTTTTAAAAATCTAGGCAAAATGGAGAAACATGAATTTCGTGTAGTTATTAAACATATTTTCTAAAAGAATAAGCGGCCAAAGAAACATCGGAAAAGCTGAAAACATGATTAAGATACTCCATCAGATTTTATGATAAAATATTGGTTCGCAGAATTTAAATGTGGTCGATAAAGAAGAGTTGATGAACAAAGATTAGGACGGCCGAAAAAGGTGAATAACCCAGAAATGATCAATAAAATTCATGACATTGTTTTGGAAGATCTTCAAGTCAAAGTTCTTGAGATAGTTTACATTGGACTCATATGAACGAGTCAACCATATTTTACACGAACGTTTACAGAAGAAAAAACTTTCACCAAGATGGTTGTCACATTGTTAACAATTCAACAAAGATTAAATCATTTCAAAACAATGTTTGGACATCTTTCAGCGTAATTCAGATGAATTCCTGCGTCGAATCATGATAGTTGATGAAACATGGATACATTACCCCTCATTTGAAACAAAAATCGAAGCAACGTATAGATACCGGTACAAGCACACCGAAAAAGGCAAAAGTTACTCCATTGACTGGAAAGATTATAAAAACTGTTTTCTGGGATGCTCATAGACTTGTTTCTCAAAAATCAATAATCGGGAAATATTATGAGTGATTTGAGTCATTTGCAAAAGAAGTGTTTTTTCCATCATGATAATGTACTTGCTCACTGATACTGGTAAACTGAACAAAAAACTGCATGAATTGAGATATGAATTGCTTCCATAGCCAGCCTATTCTTCAGATCTAATCCCGTTTGATTTGTTTTTGTTTTCTTAGATTTGAAAAAATGGCACAGAGGAAAGAGATTTGGGTCAAACTAGAACTTTATAACTCAAACAACTGAATATTTTGAGGCTTTTGATAAAATCTTTAAAAATAACACCATGAAGCTAGAGCACATTGGAAAAAGTGGATTAGCTTAAAAGAAGATTATGTTGAGAAATAAAAATAAAATTTTTGAAAAACTTGTTTTTTTCTTACTTAGGCAGCTTATCCTCTCAATCCACCCCCGTAGTATACGAAATAATGAAATTTCGTAAATAGGTCTTCATTTTTTTATTTCTAACATTTCTTGATTGATTGCCAAAACCTGATTCGGAAAATTTTTAATAATTGTTTATTGGAGGTAGAACACAAATTAAAATGTTTAGACAATCTTAATCAATTCTGTGTTAGGGTTTTTTGGTGAACGTGAACGTCCTCTCTGACTCATAATTTGCAAAGGTAGTGTACTAATCACAATGAACAAAGACAACTATTTGTTTTTAAACTTTTATTTTTTATAATACAACAATTTAAAATTTAAAAAAAAAACTCACTGCGAGATAAATTGAAAATTAGTCGGGAGATATAGCCGTGTGTGCATTTGTGCATGAGCATGTGAAGGTCTCGGGTTCGAATCCTGGTATCTCCGATTAATTTTCAACTAACATGGCAACCACACCAGGACACCAACCAGCGGTCCAGGTCTCGGAAGTAAAAATGTAAAGGAATTGAATTGAAATAGAAGTATTTTATATTTAAGTAATATTTTATTTATTTATTTCTCAAAACTTTGCTATTAATAAAATTAATAATGATCTTTAATAAAATTAATTATGAAGACAAGATCGCCTTTGGTTTAGGAGGATTTTAACCTCCGATTAAACTGGGTGCTGGCTTAGTAAGAAAAATAAAAATCACAGATAATGTAGATCAGAGAAAAATATTAGCAGATGAAAAGGTTACACAGTAAAATGGACAGAAGAAATATTTATTATTATTATTAAGCTTTATTTCCCAAAAAATTGCACATGGAATTATAGAGTTAATTGGAGAAAATATTTTAGGAAGAATTTATGAGAATGAATTGAAAAAAAATTGAAAAAACACAATTATAATAAATTTAATTGTTTTAATTCTAAGAAAGAATTTTTAAAAAATAAATATGTCAAATTAAAATGCAAAATAACACTTCTCAAAGTTATGAAGAACTTCATGGAAATAATGATAAACTAAATGTTAACAAATCTTTTTTTAATTTAAATTTTTATCTGATATTCTTTGTTCAATATCAAATATCTCGAATCTAAACTGACTTCATTCTATTACGAAAATTCAATTTACTTACATCAGCAAAGTAATACCTTTAAGTTATATCATAATGTACGTACAAATGGGACTCGTAAGATAACAGCGATAATATATTTTTTCATAATAACAGCCATCAAATTTTCAAATAGGTTCGAGGATAAAAATAATACTGATCGCACAATGTCTAGTCGGACAATCAAGCAATTCTTCAATAGTTAAATATTACCAAAACAATCACATTTAATAATTAAATGATAATAACCAAAACTAAATATCAATTAAGCAATAATTAAATTAATAAATAAAAGAAAATTAAAAAAATTTAAATTCAATAAAAAAATTAAAAATGAGTAAAAAGAGTAAATGAGATTGCCAAACTATCAGTTCAGCCATTGCAATTGCTTATGGATAGTTATAGGATTATCATTGTCTTACATTCTTCTGTTGAAACACTGAAAATCCTTCTCTTTAAATAATATTTAATTATGGTTCTTGAGTATGAGGATTGCGATTAATTAACTTGATAATTCTTAAAATTGTTTATATATATACTTTTAAATTTCCTTAAGCCTTATCATCTTTAAAACTATTTTCCAAAAAATAAATTATTTTAAAAACCTCTTTACTTATTTTTAGGTAATTTTTAAAGTGACCTGTACTCTTATTATTTATACTGTTGTTTATTTTTATTGTTATTTTAATTACCATAATTATTAATCATAAATTATTTCTATTTTTGTTATTGTCTCGGGTAACCAAACATTTTCAATAAGAACGAATTATTAAAAATATTAACATTTTACTAAAGAATAAGAAGAATCCAAAAGTAAGATTAAGAAAAGCACTCCAAATGAGGAACAAAATAAATTAGATGAGAATTTTAAATTTAATTTAGAAACTGTTGGTCTAATCTAATCCAAACCCAAAATGAGAAACAAGAAGTTGATCAAAATAATCAAGGAAAAGAAGCTAATATTTAGAAAATATTTCGACACTAAATTTAATGTATTGTCATTAATAAATAACCGAGGTTTAATTTTTATTGCAATTCTTAATTATTTTATTAGTTATAGTTTAAAATTCTTTGGTTATTTCTATAAGATTAAGGAATATTTAAAGAAAATATATAAAAATAAAGTTAAAGTAATAAAAAAGAGGTGGAATGTATCTTGAAAATTATGAAAATAATAATTAATAAAATGAATGTTTTAAATTTCTTATATTTACGCTGTAAATACAGTATTAATAAAACTAATAATTTTGATTTGATTGATCTAACTGAAGGCTTAGAAATGGCTTTCAAGGTATTGATGCGGGTTGAAATCCCTTGGTTTCTTATCAAAATTGAAAGATGAGATTAAAGAAAAAAACATATTAGATTGAATATACATTTAATAATTAATTATAAAAATTCAAATTAAAAAGGAATTCATTTGGTTGGATATTACAGTAGTTTTTATTTGATTAGTATGGCTTTTCACATTTAAAAGAATTGGAAAAATAAGCTTATGATTATAATAAAATTGGCTCTTAAAGTAATACTGATTTACATAGTGGCAGAAAAAAGTCCGACTTAGAATTTTATTATACTTAGACGTAGTAACGTGTGCTCGTGTGCTCGTGACTTATCTCCGTGCTGACGTCCCTTATCCCCACGCCGACCAATCCCTACGCTTAGAGACTGCTATTTTCCAAGCCGAGATAGACTTATATCAGGCTAATGGAATCCTGCAATCAACCCGAGAACGACTGTCAGGAAATCCATTTACCTAATCTGTCGAAAATCACCACGGCAGGCTTTTGTCAAAAAAGATTTTTTCAAAATTCTTTATTAAAAATTCTTCTTCTTATTATTATTAATTAGAAATTATTATTATAATTATTATTATTATTATTATTATCATTATTATTGCTACTACTCAACAATTTTGTTGACAGTTAACTTCATAAGTCTTAGGAAAATTACATAATAATGAAAATATAAATGATATTTTAAATGAAATAAACTATTGAAAAGAAGTTTAAATGAAGTTTTCAGGAAACAGAGTTGAGCTTTCAAGAGATGAAATTGAAATCATTTATAATAATTATTAAATTATTATTAATTATTATTATAATAATTATTCTTCATATTCTTTTATAAGATATTTAGATTTAGTTTCTTGAAAAATGTATTGCCAATGAGCAATATTATTACTTTTTGATAAATTTTTATCTGCTCTTAAAGGTCTTACGTTTCTCATATTAAAACATACTGTGGAGAAAAAATCCAATCAACAGCAAAAGCCAGACAATCAAAACATTAATATGTGATCTCTGACATTTTTGTAATCAATTTTATTAAAAATTTTATCTTTGTTGTGTATGTAATTATATTTTTGTAGATGTTCCTTGTACTTCTTAATAAACATTCAATTTTTATTTTGTATTATATAAAAGAATATTTTATGTAAGGTCGCCCTTGATGGATAATGATAATAATAAAAAAATATAAATAAATAAAATATTTTAATTTATAAAAAGTATATGGTTACTAAAAATAAAAAATCTAAAATAAATTTCTTAAAACATAAAAAATAGTATATAAGAATTAAAAATAATATAGTAAATATTATATATAGTAATTAATAATAATTAAAAATAATTTCTAAAGTAAATAAAGTAATATATAAGCCCTGGCAATTAATCAAATGGGTATAACAGCAAAAATTATATAATCAGCTACAGATAAGAGATAAGAAAATCATTCATTACGAAAAGCTTGCAGCGATTAATCAATTGCGATAACCTCAAAGTGTCAAGAAGCTCAGTATATAAGCAACAATCGAGCAATACCAAAGAGAAAGAAAAAAAGAAAATCAAGTTTTTACTACGACAAATTCAACTTGTCTTAGAATGATGACAAAGTTTGCTTCGATTACGATCAATCAACTAAACTAATTATTTGTTCCTGACGACTTTGATCCATTCAATCAATATTTTCTTACAATCAAGCAACGAAGCCAATTATTTGTTCCAGTAATACATATCCAAAGTTTTAATTTTATTTTGTCTTTTTTATTAATCTTTAATAAACGTAATTCATTTTAATCAACCATTGAGTAAATTCTAAATTACTTGTCTTATAATTAAGGATAAGTTTTATTAAATTGGTTCGATTATTAAATAGAATTTTAATTACTTGTCTTACATTTAAGACATAGTTTTATTAATTTTTTATGTTTCGATTATTAAATAAAGGTTTAATAACTTTTAACTTGTCTTACAATTAAGAAAAAGTTTTGATCTAAAACATTTTTCGTTTTCGTTTTTGTTCTTAACTCGCATACCTAAAAAGGTAATATTTTTTTTTATCTGACAGGGATTCAAAAAATCAGTCATCAACGTAATATCAATTATGGAAAATCACTTTTTTAATTTAATTTTTTAAAAAAATGGATTAAAACTTATGCCTACACTTAATACAAATATATATTTTTATGGAAAATAGATAATAAAAATGAGATAAAATCTACATTTTATAGATTAAATGTTTATAGATTTTACTGTGATGAGTTAGGTCGAATACAGACCTAACTGTGGTACGTGGAGTCGCCTCTACTAATGCTTTCAATTGGTCATAATCAATTGAAGTCTTCCCTCCAAAAATCTTCTTATCCTGAAGTGTCTCATCTTTATCCTTTTATAAGATACGTTCTTTATTCGTTCCTTAACCGAATGGAAAATTGATGTTGCGACTTGTTTCAGATGCTGTGTCTAAGTTTAAACTTATAAAAATGTACTTAATTGATTATTTTCCATGTTACCTTATAAATGTATATTATAATAACCTTGTTTAAAATTAAATAATGATAAAATGAATTCAGAAATATAAATTAAATTGAACCTTTTAAAATGATATATATATATGTATTAAAACAATAAAAATCTATATGAAAACAATGATAAAAATAAATTAGATTTATAAAAACCGAAATTAATTTTCAACAACCTATTACCATTTTATTAATAGTTAATAGTATGTTACAAAATGATCCTTTAATTATTATTGTCATACATTAACTAATATGCAATTTATCGCTAAATTTATTATTGAAACAATTCAATATGTTATTGTATATTACCAATAATGACGATCTCTGTATATTTTGAATTTTTGTTAATTTTTCTTTAGGCATAATATCAATAAACAAATAAGATAGGTAAAATCCAAATTTTCATAAAAATTAATATAAAATGAATGCTAAAGATTCTCATTTTTTGTTTCATTTCTTCAGATAGACACTAAAAATGTCCTTCCACTTTATGATAGTTTTTACCAGAATTTGGAGACATGATGAGTCGATGATAGATGTATCTCAAAACTAGTTGAATTTGAGTGAGATTTCAGCTTCTTTTGGAGTGTCTTAAATTCTGTTTATATGGGAAAAAAAATCTGAAGGAAGTAATATTTGGATTGGTTGGTATCACTGCAGCTGAGGATCTGTGCAAGGTACTCCATTGATTCGATGGTAATTGGTATATGAGTTTCAAGAGTGAAGCAAGAGTAGATATAAATTAAAATTTTACTTATGATTTTCTTTTCTGGTTTATTCCTATAAAAATATAATGTATAATAAATATAAAATATAAAACATATTTGGTTGTCCAGTATGAAATTTGGAGTTAATAATATTGACAACTTTATAGCTGATTATTTGAAATTGATTTATTATTTTACCATTAAGCTTTTTCTGTTGTTAATTTATAAATTTCTTCGGTTTAAAGTGATTTTTGTAAGTTTAAAAATATTAATCAACTGTTTTAATTAATCAAACTTTTTAACACGAATATCCAAAATGGAGATCATTACGAAACATGAGGAAAATTGGAATTTAAATTTAAATTAATCTGGAAAGAAAATTTATTAAGTCTTAAAATTTTATGTAAGTAGATCTAATTGTATTAGGTGTAGGCATAAGTTTCAGTCAATTTTAAAAAAAAAATGTTATTAAAAAGGTAATATATTTATTTTTATACAACAGGGATTCAAAAAATCAGTCATCAACGTAATATACATTATTGGAAATCACTTTTTGCCATCTTTCAGGTAATTACCGAATCCCGGAACGATAGAAAGATATTCGTTTTGACACAAGATAACTCTTGACAAAATCTGGTATCTGGTCAATATTTTTGAAACGACATCCAGCTAATTAATGTTGCATTTAGCGAAACAAATGAAAATCTGTAGGAACAAGATCTGGAGAATAAGTCGCGTGGAAGAAGAAATTCCCAGCCTAACTGTAAAATTGTTTCTTGAGTATGTTTCATTTGCGGCCTGGTATTGTCATGTAGCAGAACAATCTTACGCGATCTTTACCTGAAAAAGGTCTTATTTTCTCGATTTGTTAAGCCAAAAGTAGCAATTGTTTGCTCTAACGTTCCGCATTAATGGTTTCACCAGTTTGAAGGAGGTCATAATGAACGGGTGCTTTCATATTCCACCAGATGCAAAGGAGTACTTTTTTATTGTGAATATTTGTTTTGAAAACGGAAGTAGCTGGCATTCCATTATTATTCATTTTTCAAAAATCTTTGCGTAAATTAATTTTAAAATCAATTGTGAACGTTATCGGTATTATTCGATTTCATAATTCAAAATTGATCGTAATATTTATTTTACAAATGTAGTTTGGCAGGTGTAATTCAATACTTAAGCAAATTAATTATATTTATGTATTTTAATAAAAATTTGATTTATTTTAAAAGCTTATATATATGAAAAATTACGTTGAACTTCGACATCACTGCTTGTCTTTTATCTAGATTATTCTAATATTTATGAATTTAATATTTCTTAGGTTATAAAATTTTTTTAATTAGCGGAGCTTTTTATGGGAGCGCAACGACCTTAGTAGCGCCAACTTTCGTTAAATTTAAATAATATACTACATAGTTACAAAATTAAAGGTAAAAATTAATATTTCTTTGAAATTAAATTAGTCATTTAAAACAAAAACAAAATGCTGCAGTTATATCGAATGAGATCCGAAAAATATTGATTGGTTTCTTTAGAATTTTTAATTCGTTAATTTTATCATTTTAAAATTTACCATAAAATAATTTTTACATTAACTCTCAAATTTTTAAAACTTAGTTTTCGTAATATTTTTACAATATTTTCACATTTAACCGAGAAATTCCTGTATATTTAAATTAAATCTTTTTATTCATAGCAATAGTTTTTTCTCAACAAATTTCAATTCATTTTTTATATTAATTGACATTTAAATTTCATAAAATTATTTTGTTTCGTTAAAAAGGAATTTTTTTAGGTCACATCTGAAAAATGAGAAATCATTTCCATCTTCATTTGGATGCCTTGACTCTTCTGTCGGATGGTGCCACTGAGCTTTAGG
The DNA here is from genome assembly GCA_037834085.1 of Bipalium vagum. NCBI lineage: Eukaryota > Metazoa > Platyhelminthes > Tricladida > Geoplanidae > Bipalium > Bipalium vagum. The sequence goes on along the minus strand of JBBMKC010226692.1, from coordinate 465 downwards.
CATTATTTGTAAATATTATTAAATAATTGGAATGTTATACTCAAATAATTAATCATTTTGCACATTTTACATTTAATTTTTTATAGTTATTATAGAATAAATCGAATATTATAATTGACTTCAAAATGTCGATCATCTTTGTGGCTCTGTATCAGTTTTAACTTTTTTATTTATTTAGGTTTTATTTATTCTTAAAAAACAGTTAGTTACTGTTGCTATTAATTTTTTGTTCTTAATATTTATTATACAATTGACCACTCATTACTTTTTTCATGGTAAGTTAATTATTAATTATTTTATTATCGATTATTATTATTTTAATTATATTGAAAGTTACTATTTTTTTTATGTTTTTTTATACTATTAAATGTATTATTTTTGTCAATTGTTTATTAATTTGAACACAATTGACGTTATATTGCGAATTTAATAATTAAAAATATTTCATAAAAAATAATAATTTTA
>JBBMKC010226681.1:0-11829 GCA_037834085.1 Bipalium vagum | reverse complement strand
ACAGTTATCGTTTAATTTTATGAATAAATTTTGTTTACTTTAAAAATTGCATTACTTTTGCACCAACCTAATATTTAGGGATTTTTCTTTATTTTTAATATATCTTATTGTCGAAAAGATTCTGGCGGTCTCAAATTTTAGATTGTTGTGGAATTAAGTTGTTCACTTTTAACAACTTAAAAATTACTTTTATTTTCTTTCTATTTTACTAAACACAATATTCAAATTGTCGTCATCTTCCTTTAAACTATTGATTTGCATAATATCTTGAAAAATTATAATGATTTAATTACTAAAACATCAAAATATTTAGTCATTATTCATTTTCTTCTTTAATAATAAATTAAATTACTGCCTAGGTTGATATTTTTATCAGTGGATTTGATATATGATTTTTTCTTTTTATAGTAAACTTAACTGTGATATATAAAATTTATCATCACAAACGAATAGTAAAAAAATTCGCTTTTCTTATTTTTTCTTAAAAAATTTATTTTTTAAAATCAATCTTTATAGATGAAGAGAATAAGTCTATAAAACCATATGGTGAAACTTCCAAAGATCTTTTCCATAATTATCAATACTCATTTGCAGATTATTCCCATGTCTTAACTTCTTTTTCACCCTCACAACTGATCTCCAATTTTAAGCTTGAAATAACCTTACAGCACAGTTACCGCTCGATCTTCATGTTAAATTATTATGCCGAGTAGTTTCTGTAAATTTTCGGTAGAATTTTGATTCGTGAAACTATTTTTCTTAAAAATTACGTCTCTATTTAAAATACTGTTGAAAATATTTATTTATTGTTTAAATTTATACTATATCATTACATTGATAAAAATTAACATAAAAATTAAGTTAGGCTGAATAAAAGTTCCGGTTTAGAAGAAAATGGAAAATCTACCAAGGTACAAAACCATATTAGATGTATCAGACAATATCGTTAGAATGATTTGCTAAAGACTGAAATTCTTTTCCATCCAAACTTTTCTGTGAGGAGACGAAAAGCTGACAATCTGAAATATCAATATATTTATGATGTGAAGGACGATTTAGAATATCATTTGAAAGGCAAACCTATTTGATATTGACATTAGACAATATCTTTCCTTTAACAAATCATATTACGTTTAACATTTTTATACACGATTCATTTTTCATCGTCTGTTAGTCAGCCATTTTTAAAATGGATTTTCTTTGCCAACTTAAGATATCAAGATATTTCCAAGTTTTTCCAAGTGACTAATTGTAAAATTTCTGATAACTCTCATGTTTTTATTTAATAAAAAAATATATTAACAAGTTATATAATATATAATATATAATAAGTTATACTAAAAGCTATCTCTAGCCAACCAAAAAAACAGATTACTTTTCAGAAAAAAGCGTTAAGACTTAGTATTTTAATCATAAAAACATTATCGTGTGACAATAAGTGAAATACAAAAAAATTTTGAATTAAAATCTATATTTTAGAATGATAAAAGACAAGAGCTTCCAAAGGAGAAAAAGAAAGATTGTACTATAGTAGAAGATGTTCATTTCTTTGGTATTGAAAAAATTAAAGTCAAACACAGAATGAGATACTTGAATTTAGAAAGCCAAAACGAATATTTAATTGTACATCAACCCCTGTAATAAAAACCAATAAAGTACTATGACAGAAAATGTACAAAAAGTATTATCAGAAGACTTTTACAAGATGAAATTCTACACAAACATATTTTACTTGAACGTGTATTGTGTCAGATACCACTGTGTGAAGAGCAGTGGAGAAACAATGGAATAGTTAGGTGTACATAATGAAATTTGGTTTCGGTTAGTTAATTGGAAACAGAAAAACAACGGTAGTCTTTTAAATAAACAAAATCGTATTCCGATAACTTTTATAAATTTTACATAGAATCCGTTTTTCTGGAGATTTTTTTCTAAACTTTTACATCAAAAATTCATAATGAGAAACCTCAAACTTGAAAGACTACCAGAGCCCATCTCAAGGCAACAATATTGTTTCTGAAAGATCCTTTGCATATCAATTTATACTGTCAATGGACCTCAATACTAAAGACTTAGGTTTCTTTTATTCAGTGTAATTCAATATTGAAAGTTTTGATAAGCATGACATTGCCATCATGCTACCAGTTATAAAAGACACGTAGAATTATTTTATCTGATATTCTCTCACATCGACGAATGACAAATTCCAATAAAATATAATAGTTAGTGTGATATGAATGTTATTTGTATTTATGTTAGTTTTCTTATCAATTCGAAATACAATTACGATTTTTTACGCTTCATCGAGCATAACTGACATTCTTACTATTTATCTAAGAAGTGTTTAAAAAGATTAAAATATTATATAAAATCTTAACGTTTTTTCTGATAAATAAATCAACTTTTTGATTTCCAAAAACATTGGTGATTTGAAAAACACAAATCCAGTTTTTGTATGAAGTAAGTATCAGATTTTGGAGATCAAAATGTATACATATATTGGAGTTAACATACACATGTAAATATATTCAACTTACATCTTTCTAAGAAATAAAATTTGCGGAATTTAATACAAGTGCTTAATTTTTTTAATAAGTCGATGTTATCGAATTTAATTGCATTAATCTTCTTGAAGTAACAAATTGTTTTACCGATATCTAAAATGAAATTATTAAGATGGACACTTTAATTTAGAGCACTTAAAATGGAAAGATACATACAGCGATGACAATTGGTAAGATATTTGCAAAATTTAAAGAGACTAGTACTGTTTGTGAACTTTTGAAGTCTGGAAGACCATCAATTAAAGATGAAAAAAATTTTTCGAAATAGGTCAGATTTATCAAGATGTACTACCGGGACAACTGAACCACATGTATATAGAAGAAAACCTGAAAAATATTATTCAAATGGAAACAGCTAAAATATCGCCAGAAATCTGTAAAAGTGCTATGAATGGCTTTTATAATCGAATACATCAGTGTTACTTATTTCCCAATATTCAGCAAACGAACAATCTAGATCTGGCTTTTATTTAGTTGATGTAAATTAATTATACAAAAACGAATGCTTTTTTATCATCTGATATCTATATTAAAAAAATATGAATTCGAAATTACTATACTATTAAAACAAGACATTTAATATATAAATAAATATATAGAGTGCGAACTTTTATCGCACCCTGTAGTAAAGTTAATGATCATTCTGAAGAAAAATATTAAATTGGATAAGTAAATGATACTGTGTGAAAAACTTGCAGTCTTATTTTCAATATATTTTTCGATATTACATTTTAAAAGCAGATACTTATACACTTTGTAATTATTGTTCTTATTATATTGATTTTTTAAATTATATCATTAAAATATAAATATTCCATAGATTAGTTTCTGCTAAAAGCAAGACAAAATATCATATGTCCTAAACTTATTATAATTATTTTATAAAGTTTTCATAATTTAATTTTCATAATATTACTACTTTGTCATCATTTCAGGAAAAGCGAAATTTATCAAGGACATTAATTAAAAAGCAAAATTTTCAAGAATTCTTTAATACGAAAATGAACAGATCTTTGAGACATCAGTTATAATGTATCAGATTTTAGATATTTACTTTCATCTTCTTCATCTAACTTTTTATGAGACAAGAACATGCAAAACATTTGTACATATTTGATAATTAGATAAATAAAAAATATTAAAAAATTTAAAAACATCAAATGTTATTTCATATAAATAAATCTGAATTGTAAAATATATAAAATAAAATAGTGAAATTTTTTTCTATATTTTTTAAATTGTTTTTTAAATTATCAATTGAAAACTATTTAATCAATAATTTTCGAAAATTGAATTTGCATATAGATTTTTTGAGGCACTTCTTTTTCCAATTAATTTCAGTCATAAAAACAATTAAATGTATAATACATTAATAATTTTTATTAAAAATTATGAATATGCACCATTTTCTAATTTTCGACAAAATTTTAAAACAAATAAAATTATTTAAAATATTTTTCACAATTTAAAAAAAATTTCATTTTAATCTAACATTACTTAAAGTATAAGAATCTTTGTTTAAATATTGAATAAAATCAGTTTGTTTATTCTGTTTCATTTTTATTTATTCCCATTTTTAAAGCAAGCATAATTGGAACACTAGATTGTTTTTTTTTTGTATTACTACAAAAAGGAAATTGTAAAGCTTACAATACATGTTTGATTTATATGATGGGAAAATCGAAAGAATTCGAAATTGATTTGATTAATTCAATAAAAGAATTTTTTACAAAACGCAAGATGGGATCTGGTTGTTAAGTAAAAGTCAATAACGGAGAAATCCGTACGTTAATCATAAAGAATTTTCATACGAAACTATACTACTTTTCTGTATATTTTTAACTCATCAGACTATCAACAGCTAACAAATGATGAAAGATGGATTTCATACAACAATGTCCCTAGGAAAATTATAATGAAACCCTGGGAGAAACATGCAGATATGTTTAAGAAGTATTAAAATGTAAAAATAATTATAATTATAGAAGATTTATATAATTTAGAAATTAAAATTAATTCTGGTGTCTATTCTGTATAAACTACCACTACAATAGGTCTTGATTTTCACCATAAAAATGTAAAATGATATATATGTTTGGCAAGAGTAAAAAATTATCCATGCCTTGTTTAGATATTTTGTGACTTTCATTAATATTGTTGCTAAACCCAGTTAAAGATAAACCTAATTGTTTAAGAACTAGGAGCTATGATAATACCTTGACGATAATAAAATAAAAATATATTTTAATATTTTTTCATCATTTTCGTAACAAGAATGGGAGACTCATGAATAGTTATCACTCATCAATAAAATGTGTAGACAGACTTGTTGGGATGGCCAAAGACGATTCGTGAAAACCACAAAGGGTCTGAATAATAATAATTCTTTTTGTACTTTTATCTCGTTATCATGATTAGGAAAAGACACATTTAGGTCCAAAGGGATAAAATTAGTAACTTGATAGCCGAAAAGTAAAGATTGGCGGCCTCGACCAATCTATAAAAAGAAAAGAACTTGTTAAGGTTTAGTAGCAGATCACCGTCATTGTTATTTCATTTAATTTTTTGAGTCGATTAAAATTTTACTATTTATTATAAACTAACCTTTTTAATTAGATATTTTATTTTATTGTATACCATTGATAATAACTTCATCTTAATTATTCTATTACAGTTCATCATTGATTTGATTGTGATTTTGAGTAATTTTTGGGACTTAATTCTTTGCGATCGATTTATGATACAAGGTTTTGGTGAAATAAAAGTTTATTCTGATTATTGTGATTCATTCAGGAAAGATTATTGTGTGATTATTTTGATTAATTATTATAATAATTGTTATTGACAATATTTGGATTCATTTCGATCAATTTCTTTCTATAAAAATCATGCTGGCTGTTTTTTTCGATTACCATAGTATTGTCCACAAAGAATTTCAACCAACTCAACAATCAATTAATAAAGATTATTATTTAAACGTTATGTATCGATTACGCGAGTAATAACGACTAGAATTCTGGCAAAGCAAATCATGGGTTTTGCATCATGACAATGAACCATAGCCCACAGTAATAATTATTCGGAAATTTTTGATGAGAAATCAAACTGTCACGGTTACACAGGTTCTTTATAAACCAAATACGGCTTCGTGGGATTTTTTTTCTATTTGCTTGGCTTAAGTTGACATTGTGAGGATATGATTTTCCTTCAATTCAAATCATCAAAGAGAAATAGTTGACTACTTTGAAGGGCCTATCAAAAATCTAGTTCTAGAAATGTTTTGAAAGCTAGAAAAACGTTGGAATTAATGTATTATATCAAAAGGAATTACTTCGAAGGAGACTAAATAGATTTTAATGCATAAATGTATATTAATTAATAATTCACTTTACTTTTTGTATTAATTATTTTATGTAGAAATTTTCATGGACATTTTAATTTTATTTCTGTACGAGACTAAGAACTTCTTATCTACACTACGCATGTATCATTTTGGAAATATAATAAATTTATATAACTAATATGATATGAGAATTATTATTACTATTTTATTGTTATTATTATATTAATCAAGATCATATTTGATGTCACAATGTTTAAATTACAGTGAATCTAAAATCATTTATAAAATGATAATATAGATTTATTTTATATTTTTTTTCTTTTAATTATTTAAATTTAATGTGTAAAAGTGTAACAAATTTAAGATTATCTACCTAAATAAATGTTGAATATCTTCCTCAAATTTGATATTAGAAAAATGTTTTGAGAAATAATGTTGAAGATGATTCCAAAGTGTCAGTCTTTCACAACCAGTCATTGAAGAAAACTTTGCATCTGTAAGAAGAACTAAAATTGTGGGCCAACGATGAACACAAGGATAGTTTTCTGATTCGTTTGTCACAACAATTGACAAATGATCGTTTATTACTGTGACTTGTACACTTTCCTTTGATGGAATTCCCTGATAACTGGAGGAAGAATTACATAACCAGTCAGGTAGCTAAATAAATTTAATTTAATTTAAATATAAATTTCATTAAAATTTTGTTACATATTAAACATTTTTGCAATAAAAATATTTAAAATTATTAATTAAAAATATTAAGACAAAAAAATTTCAATTCTAAAAATTGGTAATTATTTACTTGTTTTTATATAAATCGATTCATTTCCATGTAAGAAAGTATAAAATTTCAGTCGCTTAATTAAAATACATGAACAATATATCAAAAATTGAAATAAAGTTGATTTTTGTTTGACTTTGTTATTTATATTTAACAATATTTTTGAGTTATTTTCATTTTAAAGATCAGGAATATTAGAAAAATAAAAAAAATATCCTGAATTCTTATTTTTGCATTTTTCTAGATAAATCTATTATATATTTATTTTCGATATTGTTTATCAATTGTTATATTGAACTTGATTTTATTGGTTTACATTTTTATTGTTCATTTTATGACAAACCAATTCTGATAATATTAATTAATAATTAAAATTACTATTTTTAATTTCTTTAATTTTTTTTATTTTCAGTTTTTCTTTTGGGAACTAAATTAATTAACATTTTTTGTTTTTATTATTTATTACAATTTTAATTAATTATTATAAAAGTATCATTATTTTCTATTTCAAAGAATTTGAAGTTAAAAAGAAAATTAAAACAGCTATTACAATTAACACTAAAATAAAATCATGATATAAACACAATTCGTGCAAGGATCATTGTTTAAAAATATTATCTAGTCCTTTAGAAAATGTTTCAATTTGTATAGAGTTGGTTTTTGATGTGGTTGGATTGAAGTCTTCTTTGGTTTGACACTATGAACCCTTAGTCTGCAATTTCTTAGAAACGTGTTTACCCAATTGTGGTAGTCTCCACAAAATTTTCCGGAAATTTTTGTTTCTATTTATGTCCATTGGTTATATAATTTTGTAATGATATATATTTTTCAAACACACAAACACCACATTATATGGGAAAAATCCAAGTTAGTTTTTCTGATATTATAATGAAGAAGGTCCCAAATATTATGATCTTCGGGACTACTGGTTTAAAGCAATAATTACCTAATTATGCTTTTAAATAAAAATGGGATTATCCAATAAAATAGGTTCTTTAAAATACTTTTAATTAAAATAAAAAATTATTTTTTTCAAAAATTATTTTTTCTAACATTTACAATATTCTTTTTCCATTTTTTATTACATTTCCAATGACCTTTACTAGACCTTGTTTACGTATTAAGTACAAACAATTTTCCCATCTTAGACGTTTTGAGAACTGTTGACTAAATAGTAAATTGTATGAGCGGATATTCGGTGATCAAGATGAGCGAAGCATTAGTTCCATTGAAATTGTTTCAATCTCCGTACTTAAAATGTATGGAATTACAATATTCTCCTTAAAACATTTTTTTTCTAAGAGATTTGATTTTATTCCATTAAAACGGTAAGACAAAACAGAATAATTTTTATTTGTTTTTGATGTCAAATTTCAAATTTTATTAAGCTTTTTTTCTCATACCTCATCAGTTAAACGAAAGCTTTTTTAAAGACAAGGTTATTTGTTCTTCGTATTTTCAGCTTCTAAAAATTTGTACATTGTTTATTCCTAATCACTAATTGATATAGTACTTTAATATTAATAATAATAAAACAAAATTAATAACTGCAATAAATAAAATATAAAATAATAATGAATTATTAAACCAAAGCATTATAGAACGATAACTAATCCGTATTGTAATTTCTTGCCTAGTAACACTTTTTTCATATCAGTATTTAATATTGGTTAAATTAAATCAATCATAAAAGATAAACATTAAAAATAATATTAACAATAATTTTGAAAAACTTTTTCCTTTTAAATTTCACGAAATTTTTTTATGGTATTGTTGCTAAAGTAATTTACTTGGATATTTTTTGTCAAGTAAATAATATTATAAATTATTATAGTATATTATTATTATAAAATTAAAAATTTACTAATATTTTAATTATTAATAGTTTTAATATTTTGTTATTAGTAAAATAAAAAGTAAAAATAATAATTTGCGCAGAAGTCATTTTTAAACAAGCAATTCATCATTTTATATTGATTATCATAAATCAACGAAATTATTGTATTATTAGTTATTTTATTGTTTTTTATTTCTTTCATAGATAAATATCTCAAGATATTTGTTGATTTTTTCGATAATCTGTAATCGAAAAAACCACCAAGTTTAATAGATAACTAATAGTAAATAAATTGTTTTAAATTATATTTATTAATAATCTTGGACAAGTTATTAACTAACTTCATTGGTGTTCGCCTCATTAGTATGATTATTTTCACATTCCAATCAAATCCTTATTAACTCAGACAATAAATTTTATTGATAACAAAACAAATTAACACTACGAATAATTATCAGTAGCGCTTCTGCTAACGCTTAATAATGAAGCGATAACAACTAAAACAACAATAAAAATGTAATAAACATCAATAACCAACCGAATGTGAAGGAATCGAGTTGTCAAGACAATAGATAATTAAAAAGAAGGATAAAATCAGTCCATAAAACGTATTACCGATTTAAAAAAAATTTAAAAACGAAATAATCAATAAGGACCATATTCAATTAGAAGGGCAGTCAAACACTTGTAAATAATGAATGGACTTATAAAAAATAAATCATATATTAATTACTTAAATATCAGATATTTACCGAAAAGAGAAAACCCAAATTGAGAATTTATAATTAATAAAAATGAAGAAAGACGAAATTCAAAGTACAAGTTTGATTTATTTGATGGTTGCTGATAGAAATTGGAATTTTTAATTTGAGAGATTGGATAAATCTTTATAGAAATCTAATTACAAACAACGGGAATTTTTCCTACAAAAAAACTCAATCTTTTATTATTCATTTCTTTATCCATTTATGTTTACTTACCTTTGTATTATGACTCAATAAAATTATTACCATTTACTATTATGTGACCTATTTAAATTCGATACAAAAATTGGCAATATTATCTGATTATATCAATTATTCCTTCTGAAATATGCCTCAATAACTGAAAACTGAGGATCTATATGAGAGTGATGAGCATTCTTTTTGGTTTGAGACTCCTTAACTGAAGTTGAACCCTTATTAAATAGATGTTCTTCATTTAATTTGTCAACACAGACTATTGAAAGTCGATAATGTTTCATCACAAATTACGGTATAATAAAAAACTATTAATAACAATCAAACTTATATACCAAGCTTAAAGATAAATTTCTCAGATATTTTTTTGAAAGTATCTTTAACAAAATCTGAATTCCCTCATTCATTTAAGACACATTTTCCCCACTATCAATCTGTTTATTTTTACCATTTTTCTCAGATATAATTATTTTGAAGGATTATGATTGTGTGCAGAAGAAATTAAGTTTGGGACTACATGAAAATTATATTCAATTCCAATCAATTAATTTAAATCGAAAATCAATAATTAAAACGTTCAATTTGTGAAATTGTCCAACCTATCATAAAGTCATAAAGAATCCCTTTTATTATATATGAACATTAAGAAATTATGTAGAAAAATTACAAGACTTGTCTGACACTGGGAATTAATAGTTAATGGAAAATATGTAAATTTATTAATTGTAATGATTATAAATTAGCTGAAATTAAATCTAATTTTTTAATAGTTTGCTTAAAATTTTGGCAATAATCCAATTGAACTCAATTTTACACAAGTGTTCTGGTTGAGTATGAAAGAAATTAATATTAAAAGAATAACTTCTCCAATAATCATAATAATGATGGATATCGGTTAGAGATGGGAAATTTTTCATTCTTTTACGTGTACAGTAGTTATATTGTAATTCTTGAAAAAACGAAAACATGATTTTTCTTTAAAAGTGTGAATAAATGAATTTTTGTAATTTTCTAATAAAAATTTCACGGCGGAAAAAAAATTTTCAAACCTCATTTCTTCGAATCAGAGAATAAAGAATTAATGTGTCGGTAAAATATTAAATTTCAATTTTTCCAGTAATTATAATTATCCATTATCGACATAAAGTCCTTAACAATTTTCAAGGCCGGAAATGTTTCTTACTTTCAAATTTAAATAAAACTAGATGGAAAGAATCTTATATAAATTATTTATTATTAATATTTTCAATAAATTTTAAATATATTATTATCCAGCCATTTATATTTATGATTGGGTTTATGCACTGACAAATTTTGCTTAATAATTAATATAGTTTAAGGCTCATCAACTCTCGTTTGAAGAAAGTAAATTTAATAGGAGAATTTGAAAATAACAAATACTTCTCTAAAGATATATTTGTATACAAAATATAAAAAATTATAATTTTAAACTATTAGAGATTTTTCGTTTAGTTTATTTTTATTAATTTAATTATAATTATGCCCTCTTGGTAAGGAAGAATCAAAGACGTCCTGTTGTTAAAATCTTACTCCAAATCATAGAGGTTCGTAAAGTAATATTGCGGGTAAACATTAGAAAAAGCAAATTAGAAAATAAACAGAATCGATAATGTAATAGAATTGATTTAGTTATCGAATAGATTTAATTTAAATTATTTCTTTTGTTATTAACCTAAATTCGTCTTTAAATTTCTTACTTCTTTAGAATATATAAACTAATAGGATTTTTTCACTATTTAGCTAGATATTTTTGTGCGATTTTATGATTGAAAACTGGCTTATATAGTCCCGTTTTCAGTTTTTATGAATTCTGATTGGTTCTCTGATAAAAATACTACTTTTATAAAAATTTTATTAATTTAGATATATTTGCCATAAATAGACACAAATTCATATTTATAACAAGTTCTTTAAAATTTATTTATTTTAACTATTTCTTTTTTTCTTTTAAGTTCAATTTATGTTAAATTAAAAATCCTTTCATGGACCAACTAATTTAAAACTAAATACGGTTTTGATAATTTGCAAACCATAATTTATTTTAATTTAAAGAGAAAAGATAAAAGTTGAAAAATTTCATTTTATATATAAAATTTTAGTTATTCATAATTTCAGAATCAATATTACAATATTATTGGATAATCAAATGTAAAGGGTAAAATCAATTAAATGTTTAATTAAAATTTTTTTAAGGGTCGGTCAATGTAGGTCGAAGTTACTTGGACTCTGTATTGAAGGATTTTTTTATTTGGCTGTGGATTACATTATTATTATTATTATTATTATTATTATTATTATTATTATTATTATTATTATTATTA
>JBBMKC010226670.1:0-11829 GCA_037834085.1 Bipalium vagum | reverse complement strand
ATTATTATTATTATTATTATTATTATTATTATTATTATTATTATTATTAAGTTTTCAAAAGGGCAAGCTCCGAAGTCTAGTTGATTGGGTCTCTAAGCCAGACACCAGCTCAGATCACAATATTTATATGTATAATAGAATTACTTTTATCAATATTATAAAAGATGAAGAGAAAGTTGATAGAATGGTATATGCTTTCATAAGGAAAGATTGCAAAGATAATTGTAATAAAGATATGAATTAGGAGAATAATGATAGTAGAATAATTGCCATAGAAGAGATAGGTGAAGTAAAAATAAAGTACGACATTATGCAAGGTAGATCTATTGTTGAGGCTAAAATTCAAGGAAAGGGCTTCAAATGCTTATTAGACACAATTGCAAAGATAAAACGATAACCCAATATATATTATTAAAAAAGTATTAATGTAGAACTTGCTGGTTGCGAAGATGTGTTGAAATGCGCGAATATATCAACAAAATGGTCGTTTTGGGAAAGATTCTAGTAAAGTTGAAATTAGGAAGCATATCCAATTCGCACAATTTACACTAGTTGACGACATGAGTCCTAGTCTTATGGGAGGAATAGATATGAAACTACGGTTTCGTTATCTGTTACGGGAAGAAAATGAGGTCGAAGAAAGGGATTGGAGAATTTGAACGTAGATCCAAAGTTTCAACGGAAAATTAATGATGCCGAAAGAGCACAGAGGTCTCTAGAAATTCTAATTACCAAGCGAGACGATATACTTGAAAAAGTTAATCGGAGATATGGAGGGGTATTTATGACAGATAGCTGGGATGTCGGATGCACTACGTTGGCAGTACATAAAATAGTGACAAAGGGAGAGCCTATAAATACAAAGCCATGGAGACAACCCATGAATCTAGAAGAAAAGATTGATACAGTCATTAAAAACTTAGCAGACAATGACATTCTCAGAAAATGAAATTCAAAATGAAACCCACCTTTGATATGTTTGTGGAAGAAGGAGAGAAAGGATGTTAGACTTTGTCTAGATTTCAGGAAACTGAAAGACGTTACAGAAAGGCAAGCGTTTCCGATGCTAAATGTGGAAGGAAAGATAGACACTCTTCATGTGGCAAAATAATTTTATGCAGATTTATTGTATACCTAATAAACTTGGTGTATCTAAAATTAAAGGGATTATCAAAATTATCTGATGATCTCTCTACATCTTCACAATTGATATCTATATAAATCTCACTCATTTACGCCTGTAACATTCAAATTTATATATGTTTTTTCTGTACATTTATCAGAATTGAACCTCCTAAAAAGCTTTTCGAGACTAATTGAGATATGTTTGTTTCAACTGTCAATATCAACGAAGGACCTAAAATTTGGAGTTTCACAGATGAATGATATATCTTTTTAAAAAATCTGATTGTGCTTTAATATTTGAGTTAAAATTTTTTACGGACCATATAATTGAAAAGACAACTTTTATATTTATTAAATAAATATGACAATTCTCAAAAATCTTTCTACAAAAAATTCATTCAAACAAACTGAAATTTAAAGAAAATAAATAATATAAAATAAATAATAATTATCAAATATTAATATATATAATTTTTAAATAAAATATAAATTATAAATAAAAAGTAATATAAACTAAGAAGTGGGGTACTTAAATTGAAATTTGCCTTTTAAAACTGGCAATAAAATGCTACATGGAAATAGGATAAATCATTTCAAAAATGCGAAATTAATGATTTTACTTGAAATGGGAGTTTTAAATGAAGTATTATTATTTTCACGGCCAATTTATCGTCTGATGATTTACTATGATTTTAAATATCCTTACGCGGAGAAATATGTAAATCAAATTAATTTAGGTTTTCAGAATGAAGCAGATTCCAAGATCTGCATTCAAATATGGCTCCATAATTTCAACATAGACCCACAAGGTCTTAGAAAGAATTCCAGTCACTAATAATGGTGCTGTGCGTCGGATTATTGAAATAGATCGATATATTATCATAATTACAACACCAATTCTCACACGGCTCTTTAAATTACAGATTTCGAAATAACCACTATATTGAATTAATGCGACATAAGTCGTATTCAACTGACTTTTTGTCCTAAAACATGAAAAAAAACATACCTGGTTATCATTTTTCTTCAGAAGCAGTTATTGTTAGATTCAGGATATTGGTATCTCAAATGACAACTCCTGTGGATAGTTTTCCAAAAGATCTCTCAGGTTTTGAGATGATTAATTTGGTACCTATTTTTTGAGCATTTTGAACATTTAAAAGTGTGCTCAGCATGTCCCTGTACTTTTAGCAGAACAAGGAAAATATTTAGTAAATTTGGAAGATTGGTAGTACTTCCCAAAACATATTTTTAAACATGCTTTTATCTTCTTTAAAGGTATGTCATGGTATGTGACTATATTTTAAAATCATATCCATATTCACCCATGTTGTAAATGTTATCGTAAATATAACTAGATAACTTTGTTAACATATAAGCATGTCCCTGAATCGATTTAAATAAATCCACATTACTTACCTGTTTATTTCAAAATAAATTCAAAGTTTTCAACAATTAACTGAGAGATGTTATAACGTTGGTCAGATCCAAACATTTACTACAATTTTTAAAATTACCTTTCTTGAAATGGTTGTCACAATTAAGAAAGTTTCATTTATTAAAGAATCCTTTTATTTTTCTTTTAATAAAATAATAATTAATTCAACTTTATGATAAATATAAATAGGAGTTAAAAGCACATTAAAGAAATCTTTTTAATCTTTGTCTCAATGGAATAATAAACGCTGATAAAAAAGTGGTCTGAAAGAGAAAAAGTAAGACTTATTTAATGAGTATTACGAAAAAAATATATGGTTAATTTCAAGGCCTAATCGAAAAGGGCTTTTTCGAGGATAAAATAAATTTCAAAGGAACCACAAATAATGGCGAATATGAATTTTATCAATTTCCAGAAATATTGCTTGAAAAAGTTTACTGACTTAAATAAATTATCAGATCGCGTTTATAAATATAATCAATAATGACTTATTTAAACAAATTTTTCAAACAAACCGTATATGTTATAATTTTTAAAATGTCATAATATGTGACCCATGGAAATTTGTGAATATATCTAATAAATAAACTTTTTAATCTTTGTTTCAATGGAATGATTAAAAAAAGGAGTGAAAAAACGTATTAAAAATTGCTAATTTCAAGACCTGATTAAAGAGCGCTTTTTTGAAAAATACGATCAATTTTTATATCGGAAAATAACGCAAAATGCCTTACCATTGCAACATGTCAGAAGGTATAAAGCTGACGAATACTGTTCTGGTTTATAAGTCGCCGAATAATAATTCAAGTAGTATTTAAAGTTAAAGTAGTCCACACTGAAACAGTTTGTGTCATTTATGCAGGCAGCTTTTGCATAGTTTAAGTTTAACCTTTCAATGGTTTTTATTGAACGATTTACTGACACATAACTGTCTTTGATCGTCACCCAAGTGAAGTTTTCTGAACAATATCTTGTTCCATTCAATAAAGGAATTTTACATGTTCCCGGTTCCTCATCAAGTCTCATTTGTATATCTGCTGCTTCTGGATCACATAGAGCTTTGGTTATTATAAAAATAATTATAAAATACTTCATTTTTGAAACCAAATGAAAAGAAGCCCATGTTGAAAGGATTTTATATCAGTTGAATATTACGAATGCTTAGAGACCTTTCTAGAAAAACCATTTTTTCCTTTCCTACATACATTATCCTCATGAGGTCTGTTGATTGGAGTGACAGATGAGCGCTTGCATATTATGAATGTCAATTTTGTCCTATTGTTCATCATAATGCAAAATAGACCAATGAAAGTTTAAGTTACAAAAAGGAAACTACCAGATGAATACTACATCAATTTCACCATGAAAGGTCTGAAGACTTGTCCAAGTGCATTCTTAAGTGTATCCGATAACTTTCTTCATATCGTTGAAATTGGTAATATATTTCTCATTCTGTAAAAGTTTGTGTTCAGTATTGTATTCTTCATTATAATTTTAGGTTCTTATAAATTGTCAAATGAAACAGGTCTAGAAAGGAATATTCGGATTAATAATAATCTTTAGTGATGAAAATGAAAAAATTACCCTACTGGAGATTCATTCTTCCCATAAAAGGACCTCGAAATTTATTCTAGAAGTATCACAGGTTATAAGGCACATTTTCTATTAACATTTTAAAAAATAAATAAAAAGGAAATATATTTAATGCCAAGTTGGTTTTCTCTACCTTTTCATATTTTAAAAAAAGAATCTTCTAGAATATATATTGTAGAAAGGAAATTTATTTTTTCTATTTTTTTGATGACCTAAAACAAAAAAAATATATATTGTTAGGTTTAAGTGCACGGTGTCAATTAACTTTACAGCTTTATGAGCGAATATCAAAAGAAGCATTCAATGTAGCTTATTATTTTTATATGAAAACAAAGACATTCCCAATAGTTTTTCTTTCAAATTGGTCTCATTTAGCTTCCTTGCAGCGACGTAATTTACTAGGAACAGTCAAGCAAGATTTTTCGCAAAATTCGATGCATAAATGATTTTTTTGTTTTAATCTTTGTATATATACAAGTAAAATATATAAGACCAACTGAAATGAGATGGTCCTCTAAATATCCAAATACTAATTGGCATAATATTATGACAGCTTAACATCTTTAGGCCTCAGAATTGGAATTTATTAAAAATGTGTAATTTTTTCAATGCACACTCTTTTTAAATGGATTTGCTTATATATTTAACATTTAAAAGTGATCTATCAAGTTTTCTATTGACAGTGATTATTTAAACAAACATGTTTGGTATTATCTGGAAAGGGAAAATTTTAAAGCATTGTACATCAGGTAAATATATATTGTATTAATATTTTCCATGACATGGAGAAGGTTCCGGGGGTAATGTCTCTTGTTTGACAAAAATTTTAATTGAACTCAAAAGAAATCTCACAAAAACGGTCAAAGCACCTCACACTTGTCGTCCTAAAACTAATACGATTGAAACTGGTAAAATGAATGATTATAAATGGAAGAATTTGAATAGCTGGATACCAGATAACTAATGCACAATAACCTAAGAAAACACTTTTTGTAAATCTTAACAGCTTATGCACGGTTGCCATGATGATCTATTGTGCACCAATTTTATGTGCACCAATAAACTTTTCATCAAACTTTTACCTTGTAAAATGAAATTACCGTTGAAAATGAATTTTAAATGACAAAGTCTGTCACAGACAATTTTTCAAACACTTTTCTGACATTCTAACAGCCCCGATTTGATTTCTATGGGAAATCTATGGGAAATAATGAGCAAAAACTTAAATTTAAAGACTTACAGACATAATGTAGCTAATTTTAGTCATAATTAAAGTGTGGGACAGCGAATTATCTCGGGATTTGTGCAAAATTCCCAATAGGTTAAGAGAACTTAAAGTAAAAATGTAAAGACAAACTAATATTAAACATTTGTTCCAGTTTGAGATTTTTTTCTAGTTTGCATCATGTTTTATGAATAAAAAGTAAAAAACTGAAATAATACATTACAATAATAGTGGTGCTAATTTTTCCGGACGAACTGTCTAAAATAGAAAAAGACTTCATAAATCTTTCACAATTTTACCATATAAATAAAAAGACATTTCTAATGTTTACAGACAACAAAAGACATCGATTGACATCCTTCAGCATCCATGGAACCGTTCGATGAGAAATAAAACCAGAATTTATTGACATTCTTGGACCAGTGTTTCAGATGTATTCAATGGGATTTTTTGTTTTATTTTCTGACTTGAGAATTTTTTATTTTAACTGAAAGAAATTAGTCTAAACAATCAAAATTTGTCAACATTGATGCGTGCACAAACCACCAAGAACAATGATTATTTTTATATTCCAACACTCGCAGTACCAATTGTTCGAAGAATTTAATAAAAGAAGACACTTGCCTTTTGCAAAGAAAATTGGTCTCGTTCTTTTATCACAATAAATTTTCACTTTAAAGAAAACAATACAAACAAAAAAATATTCTAAAGGGACATTATTATTTTTTATTTTTTTATTAATAAAATATTTTGGTTAAGTTAATTCGTTCTAACATAATTTATATTTCATTTCATATTATTTTTATTTTTGCAAAGCAAACTTAGAAGTACGCATTGCTACAAGAAAATGCCACTGGAGAGATACCTTTAAAATTGTGAATATAATTAGATAAGTGAGATCTGTTAGAAATTCACTTGTCATACTTTATTTGGAATTAAGAATTCAATAATATAATAAATTATTGATTAAAAATGTACTTCAATAATATTTTATAATTATTTTAAATCTAGCATTTTAAGAAATAAAACCTTCAAAACACGTCTTGAACATCTTGTTTCCCTCTGGATCACTGACATCAAAATTTTTATGAATCTCACTGTCCAATTGAGAAGAAAATCATGAGCGATATAAAGAAGATTCGTGTATGGATTACCACTCAAAGGAAAGCTAGAAGTGGAAGACCTTAAAAATTTTGGATTAATGATAAAAGACGATTCTCACAATTAGTCTTGAAAAATGGTCATATGTTATCAAATGAAATTGCTATTGAAATTAAAAAGAAAGAAGTCTTTCAACAGCTCCAAGTATAATAAGAAAACAATTAAATGAGATCGGGATATGGTTAACGGTACCAAAATTGAACCCACGTCATAAAGAAAAGAGATATAAATCATATAAAGATCGCCAGAAGGCAAAATTTAAGTTAATATATTATTACTGTGTCAGATTCTTTTCAATAATTGTAACTTTTGCAGCATAATTTTTAAACTTTTATTTGTTTTAAAAAGTATTTCCATTTTTAAATTAATTCTTTTTAAAATTAATTCTTTTGAATAATTCTTTTATAAATTGAATTAAAAGAAAGAGGTACTACTTTATTGATAATAATTTTTTTTATAATAAGTACTAGTAGAAATATTTCAAAGCCAATAAAATCAAAGGTCATCTAAAATACTTGAAAAATGTAACGTTAAACAGCAAGCAAACATTTCTTTCAAAAGATTTGTGAAACAAAGTGATTTATCATTTCATATTACTAATGCTTTTATATCAGCGAATATTCCTCTTTATAAAGTTAACAATGAGGAACTTCAAGCCTATTATCCACACTGGAATCAAGTTATCATGTAATACATGAGAGGAAAGCAATGTTCTGAGACTCTAGTTTAATCCCGGTCATGCAGTTTATTAACCATAATCGAAATATCTTTATCTTTAGTATCATCAATGTAAAATGTCCTTTTGACACTACCTGAGGCATGGAGGGTAACATCGAAAGGAAAACATCGAAAAATATCCATCAGTCGCAGTTGCGGCTCCAGAAAAACTAGGTCAAACATGGGACCCGGAGATGAAAGCCTTCATCGTCGGTGCACTAGACAACTGATATCACGCGACCTGGATCTTGCTTTGATACTTTGGGTTAAGAAAAGCGAGATTTTTCAATTTGTCCTAAGGTGTCGCTAAAAAAGAATGACAACCAGTAAAATCTAATACGGATTCTCTGATAAAACAGAGAACATTGAAAAAGAAAGACAATCCTTTCCGAGGCAAATCGGAACAAATAGCAAGTCTAGTCCAATAGACTATGAATTAAACCTCAGATATCGACAGTTAAAACTTATCTTAATTTACCTAAGTACTAATTATATCCTTGCAGCGGCTACGCATCGAAGAAAGGGCAATCTAAAAGCTAAACCTAAAGATATTTCAGACCACTAAACCGAATGGATCTCTTAAGACGAGTTGGACGGTGAACTGGAGGAAGAAGATATAGAAGATTTTATTATGAAAAATATAATTAAATTTTTATGCTTTGTTTTGTTTTTTTTCTGTGAAGAAGACCTAGTCTTAGTTCAATGTCCAGAATATTCCAAGAATTATGCCTAGTTTTAGGATACATGGAAAAGTCATTATTAATGACACAATAATGTACGCCATATTAAAATATAAGAATGTGCTTATGGTTTTTGTGACGCGTATTATATCTTGATAATAGACAAATATTGACAATGATAGTCAATAATACACCAGATTTGTAAACTTAACGTGGCTTAATAATAATAAACCATTAATAATAATAATAATAATAATAATAATAATAATAATAATAATAATAATAATAATAATAATAATAATAATAATAATAATCGATTTTCATTATTTTTTTCAGTTTTGATTTCAATTTTTTCATCTTTGCAGTTATTGAAAAAGTAAGTGAAAAAATAAAATTTTACGACACTAAGTTGTCATAGTTATATTTTTTCATTGATGTTAAGAATATTAAATTCAATAATTAATAAATAAGTAATTGTTACTTTCTTATTTTTACTTTTTATATTTCCAGAAAATATGTGAATATTTAATAAAAATGGGATTTTTTAATCGAATGCCCCAGTTTTGAATTCGGGACAAAAAATGTGTAGCAAAATAATTCAGATATTTAAATCAATAAGCATAATCCAGGGGAACGTCAAACGAAATCATGTTTTGTGTTTTAATTTATTATTTTCCTAATGTTTTGAGAGATCGGTCCGTTGAGTCAGTCTATATAAATTTTGATTTCCTCTGATGAAATAAAGATGTTATATAATCAAAAGATTTTAATTTCTCTAAATTTTTTTGAAAATTCTTTTTAAAGAACACCAACAATCAATTATATTATTAAATAATTGATTTTTTTCTTAATTTTTTAATTAGTTATATATTTTTTAACCACGTAAAAAATTACATTTTATCTTAAAAAGAAATAAAACAACCAATAATTTTAAAAATATTATGACCAATTATTTGTTAATATTTTTTAATGCTGAATTAATTGTTAAATGTTAATTTTTCAGTGGTTTTGAATTTCAAATTTTCTCGTGACCCAATAATAGTACATTCTCAAAATTTATTTTGTGAGTAAAGCCCTGACAAGTTTAATTAGACTGAGGAATGAAATTACTTACAATTACCAATTTACAATGACACTCAAAACGTACCAATGTTTTACAAAAAAGATTAAGTATGTGATTATATTACATGACAGATAATATAAAATAGAGCGTTACAATCGAAATATTATTAGCGAAGAAAATAAAAAAGATGAAATTTACATTGGTAATTATTGGTAACATATTTTCAATATATTCAAAGATTTGGTTTCAGAACTTATTTCTGTTATTGACTTTTGTGATTATAAATTTGGTGGTACAAAACGAAACGTCATATTGTAAGATATGTCATAGCATGATAAAATTATTTTTACTTCAGGTATTGAAGGAGGAAAACCAATTACGAAAATGTTACCATGTCGTCGCTGCTGTCAACAAATATGTAATTACCCTGTTCAGGGTAAACCTCAAACTTGTGCACAATCTTTTATTCCGCAATAAAGTGACCAGAAAGTCATTGTAATTAAAGTTTTGGAAGAATATATTATTATGCTTTCGTCTTCTTAAGGTAAAGCTATTTGTCCGTAATCATTTGACGTAAATCAAGAAACTTTTTCAACATCAAAGGAACACACCCATGAATAAAAACGTAGTTTTCAATGGCGATCATCACTGAATATATCATAATGTAAACAATTTAAATGAACCAAGTGATGATCGTTCCTTTTCTCATTATAAGAGTCATTTTGTTCGAGTGGTAACTGAACTTGCATTATCATGGCGAAAAATAATTTTTCATTTCCTGTTTTCTTTCGGAACATCGAAAATAAGTTTGGCAAATAACATGTTGCATACAAATTCCCAGTCACCGTTTTTGGAACCTCATACAATGAACATAACGTCTCGGATAGTGACATGCATCAATTTGATAACGAATGTCGAGGAAGAAAACGATTTTGAATATTTTATCAACAAATATTCTTAACATCAAAAAAAGAAAGGTTTTGTGGGTTACCCCTAATACAATAAAAATCAAATTGCCTTCACCGAAACAAAATTTAGGTATGTTTTGCGTTCAGGCTGCATTCATAAAAAAGTTAAAGAAAATAAATTGTCGAAAAATAAATATTAAAATGATAAAAAGAGAGGTTAAATTTAAAAAGAAATTCAAACAGGCCAATACAAATCGACAGTTGGTTACAGGCTAATTAACGGCTACACCCGAATCAAAAATGCATCGGCAAATATGAAGGGTGGCAGATTTTAACATTGTTATTTTTTTTATAATGGAAAAAACCATGATAAACATTGAAGATCACTTTGTTCTAAACATGTTTGGGCATTTGACTCGGAGAGCTATGCATGTTGAGTTACCAGTATGTCCCGTAACTGTCCAACAGTTTCGGATCCATAATTTTAATCAATCAAATCGACTCAGAGAGACGAACTCAAATTGGACCTAGCACTCCAATGGTCTGAGTTACAATCTGCAGTGGACATTTGATTTTTCGCTTAGCTCTAAAAACAACTATTTAAACAAATTCTTTTTTTAAGCACCCATCTCAATGTTATTTGTATTAATAATTACAAAACATTTTTTACTTATTAAATATGACGGCGTATTTGTATATCTATTAAATATGATGGTGTCCTTATGTAATCAAATAAATATGAAGGCGTAAGCTATGATTCAATTACATGAGACGGCTACATACACCATCATAATTTAATAGATGCAATAAAATTATAACATTTTAAACCTGACCACATGCCCCAAACGATGGACTGTACTTTCTCAGACATCTTTCGTCTCAAATCAGCTACTGTGCCCCGTCGATGGTAAAACTGGAACAAGGCTTCAATGATGCCGGCAATGTCTTTGATGGATTCACTGCGGGCAGTCATTGACATTTTCGGAGCCTTGGTGGAACCATTGATTATCAATTCCAGATCTGTGTACCTTTGCTGACACAAAATTCCTTCCAAATTGTTTTGGGAACGTAGAATAATAAGTCTGGATGATGAGTATGATCAGTATCCATAGCCTTTAATTGTTATATAATAAAATTGATGAAAATAATATGTCGTAAGTCATCTAAATCTATTAACTGCTAAAATAAAATCATTCATTATTCTTTTTGATTGAGACAATAAATAACTAAAAAACAAAAAACCAAAACAGTGATTTATTTCAAATCAAAGATATGGTTGTCATTGACACGGGGAGGTTTTTTAGAAATGTTTGTCTTTGATCTGGCTATGAATTGTTTCCAGATATTATGGGTATTAATGATCGTCCCCGCCGCGCATTTTTTCATAATTGAATTAAATTCTACCATTTTAAATCCTAATGTCCCGAGTGTTTGATAGTTTGATGGGATCCACGAACTCCCGAGACCGTTTATAAATGTTCTGATATAAAAGTACCATTTTCTTCCGAGTTCGGATTATTCTTCGTCCAATAAAGTCTGATATTTTTGCTTGTTTGTTTGATAGAAATCTCTGATTCAAAGGGAACTTTGACGTCTATTATTAGGTATCTTTTAAGCCTCTTATTCACTAATTGTATATCAGGAATGGCCTCATTGAGTGCTTTGTTTAATCGGTCAATGCGCATTTCTGCTGTCGTCGCGTTTGACTGAGATTTTAAGGAATTCAAGGCTAGATTCATCATTTGTTTATGGGGGTGTTCATCATCCGATGAGCTTGTATGATTGACTGGGTTATATTGGATAGTTGCATTAATTTTCGCCGTTTGTTTTACTTAATCAGTTAGATTAATAATCTGGTGACAATTTAAATAAAATAGTAAAATTTATTATGTATTGACATTAACCTTTAAAATAAATTA
>JBBMKC010226659.1:0-11830 GCA_037834085.1 Bipalium vagum | reverse complement strand
GTAACCGATTTTACTACAATAAATTTGACCTTTGCTCGCCTGTTGTTAATTTGCGCTTCAATCTCGAGCTTGCCCACTGTCTCTAGCCTGGTATCATTTGCGCATCGCAAATTGTCATCACATCTTTCTAATCCCGTTCCTCTCAACTGCATAGCAATCCTCCTGCTCATCACGTTAATTCGCGCCCCGGTGACCAATAAACAATCAAACGTCTGTCCCTGCAATGTTATTGTAACGCTCGTTCTTCCCTGCATCTTCTCATAGTCTATTATATCCTTCTGTCTCTCATCACTTATTGCCGACACGTTTTCAACCAGCTTTCTATAACCACAACTGAAAATCGAACACAAATTGAAGCGTTTGCAACGGGCGAAAACTAAAATAGCATGGAGCGACGAATGGAAGTAGGTCATCTGGAATGACGAAAAGAAATGCTATTGGCATGATTTGAGAAAAGAAAACATGCAATTTACCAAAAGACACTCGGGCGGAGGATCATTAATAATTTGGGCCTGTTTCAATTTTAGTGGCAGGTCGAGTCTGTCGACTGTTTCCGTAATCGAAATTAATGGGAGTATCAGAGACTCCTGAAAGGCAATCTCCTACCTTTTATAAAAGATATTTGTGGATTCAGCCATGTCTTTTTCGCAAGATAATTGCAGGTGCCACGTATCCCGTTCAACTATATAATGGCTAAAAGGTAAAAATATTGAAGTTATGAACAGGCCGCCGTATTCACCGGATCTAAATCCCATAGAAAACTTATGGGGAGTGTTGGTTCAGTCGGTATATGCTAGTGGAAATCAAATCAATTTCATTGAGCTGCGATCGGCAGTCATTGGCTATTGGGAAGACATGGGTCAATACATCCTGGAAAATTTGGTAACTTCAATGCCGAATAGAATTTAAGCTCACGGCAGCTCAATAAACTATTAGATTCTTATTG
This sequence comes from Bipalium vagum, assembly GCA_037834085.1. Lineage (NCBI taxonomy): Eukaryota > Metazoa > Platyhelminthes > Tricladida > Geoplanidae > Bipalium > Bipalium vagum. Next base: position 10,884 of record JBBMKC010226659.1, on the reverse strand, counting down.
GTACATTTTTTGTGAACAAAAATCGATTTTTTGTAAATTGCGGCAATTAATTTGTCGGTTTTTTCTTGATATTTTCATTCTTTGCTTAACATAGTTGGTTATATTAAGAATGTTCCATTTTTTTACATAGCTCATATTGTCCAATTTTGAAATCTTTGGACAAAAGATGTCATTTTGTAAGTGTAGCAATTAATTTTTGTAGCGAACTGCATATCAAAATATTACTTAATCCTATCTATAAAGGTGGAACGTTTGTTAGATTAATAGATTTCCAAAAAAGTATCCTAAATAAAAGAGTATAAGCTTTGGGGGTCTGATGCCAAAATGGTTATCAATTAATCAGGTCCAACATTAACATAACTCATTAGTTTTAGGACTCTCAAAAATTAGTTTTGTGATCATATCCCCATTGTATACTGAAAAAACCAAATAGTTTTATTTCAAAGCTTTTATCTCCTTCTTTCTGATTGTTTCTTCTTTGATTAATCACCAATATAAATACATCCAAAAATTCTATACTATATTAATATTATAAGTATGATTATCTTAAAGGTAACTTGCGACTACTTTAAATTGAGATTTTAAAAAAATCTATTGTCACGTTTTCTTTTATCAATGACCAATACATCGAAAATGTTGTTTCGTAAACATCTATTTTGCTATGGTAAATCTGACATAAATAAAAACGAAATTTTAAACATGTAAAATTTTTGTTTGATAAATTTTTACAGCAACACAAAATAGAGATGGACAAAAATAATACCATCATCCAATAATTTAAATCATTTGCAGCACTATTAATTGGAAATCAATAGTAAAAACAAAGTAGAAAAATACCTAAAGCCGAAATCGTTAAACTAATCAAACACATCAATGATATATATTCGCACAAAAATATATCCCCCCATACAAAAATATATAAATTGACATCGACCAATAATAATAATAATAATAATAATGAAATTTATATAAATAGAGAATATTTTTATCAACAAAATGACTGCAGGAGAAGGGGTTAAATTTTGATATGACGTCATTACCATAGAAAGAAAAATGCCTTAGTTCTGAGACATAATTGCTTTCTGAAAGAAAAAATTAAGAGAATCGGTTATAAAAAAGAACATCTGGTAACAACACTCATGTCAGACGGGTGGCTTAATGACGATGACCATGGCGACGAGCGAGGGGTAATGATATTTTTGAAAAATTATTTTTCAATTCTGAAAGAGCAATCTGAAAAAATAAAAAAATTAATCTTTTTTAAAAATTATTTTTATATATAAATTGTCAAAGAATTTCCCCCAATAATTATAGGTACACCGGGTTTTGATTATTGGTTAAGAGATAGGAACATGATGATGAAATAGAAAGGAACACCAGACGAAGAGGAAAGTAACTCAAAAGAATGATGGGAAAAAGAGATTAAAAGGAGAGAAAGATTATCGTTAAAAGACTTTTGTCAACTATTTATTAAAGACACAGTGCCAAAAAAAATAATGTCAGAGTAAAAGAAAGTATCACGTTTTATATCGGTAAATTTAAGAAAATCATTAAGAGGAAATACCTGAAAATCAGAGAAGAAAAAGTGGATAAGGCCTATAAGAAATCACAGAATTTATTTTGATTTTCTCAAAAATCTTGATTATTGATAAATCATTTAAATCAATAAATTTTATAAAATTTTTTCTAAAATAAAATATAATTACATTTAAATTTAATAAATTTTCAGTGTTTCTCAAAAATTAAATTGTTAAAATATTCGAAGAAAATTAAGTGAATTAGAGAAATCAACCAATTAAAATTTGGTCAATCAATAACATTTTTCTTTTCAGTTTTGATACTTTTTCGAAATAAATAATATTACTATTTATTATTTATTATTATTATTATTATTATTATTATTATTATTATTATTATTATTATTATTATTAATTGACAAAGATTTGAATAAATTAAAAGAAAACTTTGAAATTTAAAACAGAAATAAATACGTTATTTTCAGTGTGATAATATTGATTTTAAATAATATACATAAGTTTATTTAAATCAATAATTAAATAATTTCTTTATCAAAAATTGTTATTAACAAAACAAATCTTTTATTCAATAAAATAATAAAATGTGTCATTACAAATTTATAAAATAATCTATAAAATATAATAAAATTAATCATTGTTTAATTTAACCTTAAATATTGAAGCACGTTACATAAATTAAATAAATTCCACAATCTGCTCAAACATTCACAATAATGATTCATGATAGTCGATTTTTAAAATTTATGAATGTAAGATTTTATCAAAAATTTAATTTTGAACTTGAAAAGATGGTTTTTTTTAGAATTTTAATCGATTTTCAAAATATCAATAAATAATCATAAAATTTAAAATATTTATTATTAATCGATTTATTTTCAAAATTTTTTAAACATAATATTTAATTTAAATTTTGAATAAATATTTTTTCAAAATATCGATAAAGCTGTGATTTTAAAATGAGATGTAAACTAATAACAATAATTTCGATGTGAACTTACTGGGGGACGTTTGGAATCACGTTAAAGATAAATCGACATCTTGACAACAAAATGCTTGATTGTTTAACGCTGAAGCTGTTTCGAATGTGGAACTTCTGATCAGTTTGTGACTGCCTTTTTCACTTTTGGAGCTGACAGAGTGCAATCTTCGAGAATAATTCCGATAGTGCTGCTTTAGATTAGGTGAAAAAATAAGTTGCATAATGATAATCGATTTTTTGTGTGATTTCATAATGGATATATAATTGTGAAATCGTTTTATTTAAAAAATTTGGTAAATTCTCTACTTTCCGAGAATTTAATAAAATTAATTAAAAGTTTAATTAATTAAATTAAATTAATCAAAAAATTAGTTTAGGTAATCAAAATCAATATAATAATTTTATTAATTTAAATGTTGATGTTTTAAAATTAAGAATAATAAAAATCGATAATACTAAAATAAAAATGACAATTGATAATTAAAGTAAATAATTATAATCTTCAAGGTTTGTTCTCTCATTTTGAAGTTATCGCAACCATTTTTTCGTACATACGTAAGAACGTGACCCTTAACCAAAGACATCTTTTATTCTACGACTGGTTTCTGTAGCAAGGTTACCGCGTTTAAACTCATAAGACATACAAGAACGAAATTTAATTTTGACAATGGACATCTAAACATATAATTTTATTATTAATTAATGTATAATTTAAAATAAAAGTGATATAATCAAACAAATATTACGATAATTTGTTGAGATGCTACATAGTAGTTTAAAAATTAATAGTGAAAAAGTGTAAAGCCAGTTTTCGCTGGCTTATATACTATTTTGCAGTTAATTTTAGCGCCAATGGCTAGTTAAACTATAAATCATAACGTACTTTTTTTATAATAAATTGTTACTAAAAATAAATTTAAATTCTAAAATATTGTAAATTTTATGGTGACATGCTGAAATAATATTTTTAAAAATTTATTTAGTTAATTTCAATTAAAATTTGAAATACATCAATTTAAATTATCCAGCATTTTTATTTAAATTTTATTTTACGCCAAAATTTTTTTAACAGAAAGTTAGAAGATAGGAGTCGAACCTCAACAATAATAATGAAAGTATATATTAATAAATTATTAATAAAGATTATTACTAATAATCAACAGTGTATATAATACTGACATGCCTTAATATTCAAAAAAACTTTGGAAAATAAATATACTTATATTTTAGAAAATTTGAATAAATAATAGAAAAATATTTAAAAAGTTGATAATAATTTAAAATGCAGCATTACGTCTTGCAGATGAAAATAAAATCGGTGATATAATTTTCAAGATATTTTTATTGTTGACATAAATTATCGACAATCAATATTATGCACTAAAAATTATTTTTATTAATTTAAGAAAATATCAACAAATCTATTTTTAATCACAAATAAGTTTTAAAGTTTTATTTGACATTTTTGGTATTGAGAGAGATTAATGAAGAAACATAAAGGCTGTTTGTCAGAATTCTGTTTAAATCATTTTTGAGACAAAATCGATCGAAATACAAAAACATTTTATTTTTCTTCACATTACACCTAAGTCTGAAAAAGAGCTCAATCAAAGAAATGTCGATATTATTTGTTTTATAATTCAGATTTATTGATCATAATTCCAAACCTCGCACCACTTAACAAAATTGACAACTTTCGAGCGATATCATTTTGAATGAATTAATGAACAAAGCCACAATTTTACATTCATCAGAGATATCAACTGCGAAGACGACTTCACTGTGACCATTTTATGAGTTTTTAGATTAATATCTCACAGATTAGTCCGTTCCGTTCTATCTCTTTTCTGTGTTTAATATTTGAAAGAAATGAATTTCATATATCATTATTTATCTCGAATTTTCGTCGAAATTTGAAAAAAATCTTATTTCCGACCAAAAAGTATAAATATTTTTTATTCACAAAAATAATTTTTTCACAACGGAAATCAATATAAGAGAATAAAAGGATTTTATACTGATCTAAATAACACTTAAGAATTGTAATAATTAATCAATATTTAACACTTAATTACAATTTTTAAATTGTTGAAATAATTTTAAAATAAATAAAAAATCAATATTCAAAATTTTAATAATTTTCTAATAGATTAAATTACCCTACCTGGTCATATTTTAGACTTTAGAATTTTTAAAAAATAATGATAAAATTTTAATGAAATTAAAGATAAAATAAATAATATAATAATAAAATCAATTAGAAAAATCAATAATAAGTGTTTCCTACTTCAATTGAGAAAAATAGTTTACTGAATAGCTAATTGAACAGAAATTTATAAAATAAAAAAATTATTTTTACAATAACACACATTTATACTATAAATGAAAATTGATTTATTAATGCAATGAACTTTATTGAGAGGGTTGATATAATTTGTTTTCCAACAATTAACCGGTAAAATTCAGTTACCTTCATCTAATAATGACGAAAAGAGAACACGAAACGTATTTTTATTTATTAATTTAATAATAATAATAATAAAAATAAAAGGCTTTTTAAAATTTGACTGGTTTTATTTTAAATAATAAATGAATGTGTCACTTATTGTGATTTCGGAGATAAGAAAATAGCAACACAATCACATTGTCTTGAACGAAGCGAAATATGATTATAATTATTATTGTCTCATCAGAACGAAGCACCAAGCATTGGTAGAATTATTAATTGATCATTACAAAGTCGTTTGAAAACAGAAAAAATCAATTCAATGGTCTATCATCATCAATTAGCACTTTGTTTGTTCGACAACGAAAAGAGAAAGAGAGAGAAAAGGAATGCAAGCAGCAAAACAGTATTTATCGAATTTATTTTTAGACATTTCAAAATACGTGATTATAGAATTTTCCCATTTGAAAATCAATAGAAATAACAAAATAACAGAGTTACAATATAATAATTAATAAAACAACTAATTAATAATAATAACATATTTAAAACAAAAAATATAATTTTACTCTTCCTAAGCCCAAAATAATGAATGATAAATGATATTTATTTTATGTTTTATATGAAGAGGTTTCAGGTGAAAATATTTTGTTACAGAAAAGCTCTGAATAATCAAAATCTGATTAAAATATCAAACAATGAGATGGAATTCAATTCTTTATTTATTTTCAATTTATTTATTTAATTTATTAACGTTAATTCAATATCAAAATCTTTACATCATTATACTCGCGTTAATAAATTTTAAAATTGAAAATTCATTGATTTTATTTAAATTGGTAATAATTAAAAAGCCATTTAAAATTTTAATCTTATTATAATTTATAAATTATAATAATTATAAATTATAACGGAAAAACTTCTTTGAAAATTCTTAATCGTGTGCAATCTTAATTGAAAATCTTTAAAAATTGATGGTGCTCCAGTATTCTCAACGATTTTATATTAATAAAATTGATCTTGTCAGCTAATAAATTTCCGTTCCATCACAAAATATTAATGGACAGCTTATGTGATCCATAATCGAAAATGGTAACTTTTTTGGGTTTAACCTATTTATGTTAAAAATAAACTTGGCAACACATTTGTCGAAGTTTGTAAAACAATTATGATGATAAAATAATCAATAGTTGTATCCATCTTTGACAAAAAATTAATATGCCCAAACGAATTTCAAATTTTTCAAATGCAAACAACAAAAATTTTCTAATAATAGAAACTAAACGACAGAAATTTAATAAATAGTTTAAAACACAGATTTCGTGCAAAGTGTAAGATAAATAAAAATATTTTTTTATTTATTTTCACTGGGCAGTTTGTAATAACTCCAAAGGATGAAATAATAATAATTATTATTTTTATATTTACGTTTGTTATTGTCAATTCCATGATAATAATTAAGTATAACAGTTTCAATTGATATTACACTTTAATATTATCGATTAAAAGTCTAATGATTTTTTGAAAGTTTTTTTAGGATGATTATTATCGCCAATTTTTGAATAAAGATCACAGTGACATGTTTTCAATCTTTACACTAATGATTTGATGACTCTCATAATTGAGACACGTGGCTACTCTGCTGGCTCAATTAATCCATTGACAACAGGGACGGTTGTGGGTTCAAGTTCAATAGAAGGTTCAATATAATTACAGTGGCTGATCAAATTGTTAAGGACACTGCATTTGTTGATAAAATGAAATTTACACCACTTTAGTTTATATTTTAGTCCTTACGTTTTATAAAGGAAAGAACTAAACTCATCGATTAATTTTTCTTCACATTATATCTAAGTCTGAAAAAGAGCTCAATCTAAGAAATGTCGATATTACTTGTTTTATAATTCATATTTATTGATCATAATTCCAAACCTCGCACCACTTAACAAAATTGACAAAAGAGGCTAATACGATTTGCCTTCCTACTAATAATGCAGCTTTTAAAATTTTCTTTTAAATAAGAAGAGTCATACAAAATTCGGCTTAACTTTCAAATAAGAGATCTTCTGTTTGTGACTTCTTTCACAATTTATCTTTTGGTAATCTCACACAAGTTCTCAATTCATGTCTGGTGAATTACCTTTGACATTGCAGAACGGGCTTTCTGATTTGTTCCAGAAACTCTACTCTGTGACACTTCATCCTTTATGACAGGAAGCTGAGTTATGCATAAATATGAAATCATGGCCTTCTGGGTAATATAAAGCAATCTTGAGTCAAATACGAACCTCCAAAATCTGCTGATAATGATCCTGTTTCATTTCCCCCTAGACAATATGAAGAAATTCAACACCTTTTCTACAAATGATAGACCAGACCATAACACTGGTGGGTGCTTAATCTTTTCTACAACGCCATTGGATTGATACTTTTCCTCTGGACGACGTTTTACGATGGTATTTTTTTTCCGAAAGACTTTGAAAACGTGCTTCACCAGAGAAGTAGACCCAGTAAAAAATCTTTAAATAATAAATATTTTACAGTCTTTTAAAAATACCTATAAAAATCAACAAAAGTTTTAAGTGTCCTTAATAATTTGGCCACAACCACTGTGTAAATCGAACAAAAACTAATGACAAAAAAATAAGACGATGGAATATAAATAAAATTACCATTTTATTTTATTTTTAAAATTAAAAAGAAAATCGATTTTAAAGTAAAAATAATAATTTTTGTATCGAATAAAACGAACCTGTTGTCCCTGTAAAAGACTTATTATTCGACATTTTTCTTTCAATTGAAACTCTAGAGTGCCATTTTGACGCTTTAAATCGCGGAGTTCCTGAAAAATTGATTTTATTTTGTCTGTAATGTTTTCGACATTTTCTTTGATTTTAATGTCAATTTTGTCCATTTATAAGTAAAAAGAAAACAAGTAAAATTTAGAGAGAAAGATAAACGAAAAAACATTGGTGAGGAAAAAGAAGAATAAATGATTGTTTGATTGTCAACAAATGAAAAAGTAACAATGATTAGAACAATATAAAAATAAGAATCTAGAACACTAAAAAAAGAAAATAAGAGGAAAGTTGAAATAAGAGTGCTATCAATCAATATTTTACTCATTAAATTTAAAGATCAATATTTAAAAATATGATGATAACAAATTATCAAAAAATCTATTTTCAAAATCAAAACTTTATTAAATAATTTTTATACAGATGTTACAAACCTGAATCGATATTTTCTTTTATTTTAAGTTCTATTTAGACCAATGTTAATATAGTTAAATTATGAAGAAAAATAACAGTAAAATTTTAACCATAAAAATAAAACCAATGAAAGAAAAATAATAATAAATAAAATAATTACTAATAAATAATTAAATTAAAAAAAATCAATAAAAAGAAATAATGAAAACTAAAATTTTTAAAATCCATAATAACGAAATATTTAAATATAATATTATTATTTATAATAATAATAATAAATAATTTACAAATTAGGTAAACAAAAGAGTTCTTTCCGTTTTATGAGCAAAGTATAAAGTCAATATCTTTATAAAAAAAGTTTTATTCATCAAAATATCACATTCCACTATGTTCTCCAACGATTTGGTAAGATATGAATTCCACTCTTATTAAAGTCAACTGATTTTTCTTTGAAAAATTTACACACCTCCTTCATTAGTTCGACTTTATATTAGAGAAATCTTTGTTTTCAATATTATTTTCCAGAGAACGAAACAAATGAAAACTACTTAGAGAAAGGTCCATAGATGTGGAAATACTTTCCATCCTAAGTCAATAATTGCTTTTTATGAGTGAGGCTTAGCATTATCTTGAAGGAATAAAACATTTTTCTTTTTACTAAAGATGGTTGTTTTTGAAGAATTTTTTCACTGCTTTTTGAACTTAGTCACAACAGATCCAACAGTATCTGCAGTGATGCTTTGTAAAGTCTATCAAATACCGAAGAAAATTTTTTGTCGGTAACCATACTTTTGGAATTGTTGGTATGGGGTCTTCTCTTTCTCATTAGAAAATCAAACCTCTTCGAATTAGAGCACCTTAACCAATTTTTCATGGCATCTCCAAATTCTGTCAAAGAAAGCTTTAGATTGCATTCATGAAGTCAAAAAAGTGCTTATCAACAATTGTTAACAATTTGATATTGTTAGATTGTGAGGCACTCATTTACTTAACATCCACGTTTGCGAATTTGATGCAGACAAAACCTGGTACTTTCATCAATAACATTTAAATTTTTAGCAAATTCCTAACATGTGAATTCTGAATTAAGTATAATTGATTTTTTTAAATCATCGTTTATTTAGTTTGGTCTGCCGGAATAAGGTGCATCTTTGACTATTTCCAAACCTGATGAAAATTTTTAAAACCAATTTCGTGCAGTTCTGTCAGTAACTACATGTCTCAGAATGCTGAACAAATCTTTTCACTTTCTTCAGTTGCGTTTGACCCAAGCGTGTATTGTGTCTTTGTCAACAGACATCCTGATGATTATAAAGATTCAAAAAATTAAATTACATATTTCAGAACACACTTGACAGATGAATAATCCATTTGAGTTGATAAAATAAATAAATAACGGATTAACAATGTCAGCCTAAAATTTTAAATTAATAGGAAATATTACTAGTGAAAATCGGAAAGAGTTTTTTTTGGTTACCTAATATATTAATCAATATTTATATACAAAATTATGAAATTAAAATTAAAATAATAAAAAACGCTACAAATAATAATTTTAAAAAACCGTAAATAAATATTAAAAATTAATAAAATCAATAATAACAATTAATAATATTCATAATAAATGATAATTTCGAAAAAATCAATAAATAGTATTGTTCTTAATAAATAAAATCAATAATTATAATAAAATAATACTAACCTGAATGAGCATCTCTTTGGTCATGCTCTCCCAGTTCTTGTTTACAAACTGGTTGTCGATGTTTGGAAGGATATTGGTCAAACTGGAATTATGACAAACGGGAGTACTAGGCTCACTAAATACATTGGACGATGTCTGAAAAAAGAGTTTGAGATGAGAAAAGGTTTCATCAATTACTATTATCATTAATCTTATTGATTTATTATTATTATTAGATGATTTGCGTAACAACAGATAACGGAACTAATTTAAATCCAACAAATAATTGATGAAGTGACCGTAACTAACTTCAGAAAACAAACATAATATTAATCATAGTCGGTCAATTAAGTTTTTAATTGACAATCGATCTAATTTTTTATAGCCAATAAATTATCTTACGAAAACAAAGAGTTGATATGATTTTAGAAACTTTTGTAGTGTCATTCAAATTGAGAGTGTTAACATTTTCTCTTACAAGAAATAAAACGATTGATTAAATTTGTATAATAAAAAAAATTATTAAAAATTCAAAAAATCAATAATAATAAAAATAAATATGAAAAGTCAATTAAATAAATAAATAGTAATAGATAAATAGTAAGGATTTCATTCCATATAGTTGCAGCATGTTGTTTTTGTTTTAAATGACAAATTTAATCGCTAAGTAATATTAATTATTTAGCTTTATTTTTGTAACTATATAGTATATTAATTAAATTTATCGAAAGTGCTCGCTATTGAGGTCGCTGCGCTTCCATAAAACGGCCCAATAATTAAAAAATTCCAAGTTTGGATTCTAAAAAAATTGTATAACATAAAAATATTTAATTAACCTTGACAAAAGACCTGCAGTGATATCGAGGTTCAACCAATAGTAATAGTTCATAATATTAAAAATAAATCAATAATTATTAATAAAATAAAGCAATTATAATTATTAAAAATTAATAAGAATAAAAATGAAGTAATAAATAATAAGAATACTAAAACAAGTAAAATATAACTAATCCAAAAATAGATGTAAA
>JBBMKC010226658.1:0-22124 GCA_037834085.1 Bipalium vagum | reverse complement strand
AAGAAAGGTGGCCATACTCATTACTAATTTTTATGTATAGATATGTATTGCATGTTTGTATTCATAATAAATTTTTTGATTTTAGGGTGCTTCTTATTTTTTCCGTGAGTATAGTTAACAATCCTAAGTTATGTGATAAACCTTTTTAAAATTTTATTTTGTAAAAAAATGACATACTAGGCTCACGGCAATGTGCTGATGATTTATGTTCAATTATATGTAAAATCTTGTAATAATACAATTTTGTTCGTTTGAATCTCGGTATCTCCAATTAATTTTCAACTAACATTCATAAAATAAAGCAAAATCTATATAATTATACATTTATTTAATTTTTAAGTTAACTTCATTCTCTGTCAATGGTTTATTCCTGCTATTCCTGTTTTAATTAAATAGTTTTAAATATAATCATAAGTACAAAGAATTATTTTATTACTATTTCAAAAATTGTTCCTGTTTTCCATAAAATTTATATATTATTTAAAAAATGATCTTTATATTTAGATATAATATTTATCTAAAATCAAAAAATATATTAAATTCTTAAAATAAAATATTAATATATTTATTAATTTGTTTAAGAATAATAATCAGAATATAAATTTAATAATAATCTAATTTCAAATTAGTTTACATTTAGATTAAATTATTCATTGTTTAGATTTACCTAAAAATATTCAGTGATACTGTAAGTGAAACTTAGTTAATATTTGTTTAAATTTGTAAATATTTTAAAAATTAATATTAATTAATTAATTTAATTAATACATCCATTATAAAATATAATTATAAAAATGAGCTTGGAAAATGAACAATATTTTATAGAATTTAGAATAGGTTATTAATATTTATTAAATTGAAAATATTATAAATAATTACTTTAAGAATTTAAAATTATTTTAATTAATTTTGTTTATATATCTTTTATTAATAAAAAATTAATTAAAAACTTATCTGATTTATTTGCTTGAAAATTGAACTTTAAAAAATTAACAATGCAAATTTCTTCAGACTACATTTATATTGATACCTTATCATGTAAACCAAATGGTTCTGTCTATACAGCCAGAAATATCACTAATAAGAACGTTCAACATAAGGTCGTCATCATAAAAGAATTTGATAAAAGTCATAAAAACTATTTTGTAGAAAGTGGCATATTAAGTACATTTATTCCGAAAGAGTTATTTTACATACAGCTTATAGATGATCAGAATATCTGTCCTCAAGTTTTAGATCATTTTGAGACAGAAAAAGTCTTTAGTTTAGTACTTGAGAAGATTTCCGGAGATTGGACTGATCTTTTTAGATACACGGAAATTGGCGTTAGTGAGTTTCGTTTGAAGAAGATTATCCGGAATTTATTAGAACTGATGGAAAAACTGGTTTTGAGAGGGTTTTACTATATGGACTTAAAGCCGGAAAATGTTATGGTCAATGTAAAAAATTATCAGGTCAAATTAATCGATTTTGAGGATATTTTATATTTTCCCAATGTTGAAAATCCCGAGACCAACTTGTGCATTGGCACGGTTGGGTATTGTTCTCCAGAAATGTTGGAAACAGGAATGAAAAATATTTTAGAATGTCAAGCATTTTCTTTTGGTTGCACATTATTTAGCTGCATCGAGGGTAGATTTTTTCTGAAAAATAACCCATCAACAAGAACCTTTGAAGGTGCAAAATTTTTGAGGTGTTCTATTGAAGTTCGTGATTTAATTGATAAATGTGTTAGAAAAGCACCTAGAGAAAGAATTAAATGGAAAGACATACGAGAACATTCGTGGTTTAACTCTTAAATGTTTATATTTAAAATCAGTACTTTTTTTAACTCCATTAATGTAAAGAGTGATTATGACCTGTTGAAATAGTTTACAAAGGAAATCCTGTTGCTTAAAATATAATATTCTTTTTATATTTTTATTACTCGTTGATTCTTACCATTTTTCTATTATCTCAATAATTAAATATAAAAAAATAAAGAAAAATATAATAATATTTGTTATTTTTATAATAGTCGTATCAAATCAGTGCAACTTCCATTTTCTATAAGGTGCAAATCTTTATTATTAGGGTGAATGTATCGGGTGAGTGGAATACTCTGCTGAGTATGAGAATAATCTAACTCCTCAACAAAAGACTCCTTTGTAAGTTAGAGGAAATCTTCGTTTAATGACATTATATTTATTATTACAGTGACAATGAACCAATTGCTTATGACGACTGGTTTTAGCTTCAAAAATGTTTAATATCTAATTTAATAACTTAGAGATTAGAAATCTTGTTGCCATTAAAACTATTACCTTAAAAAATTAACATTCTCAATATTTTATATTATCACTCTTTTTCATCAAAATAAATAAAAAAAGGGACCAAAAACATCAATAAACAAATTTTCAAGCCTCATCTTTCTAAGTGAAAAAAGTCTTAGACCAGGATTATGATGTTGATATCGACTTTGAAACAAAATTGTAAACTGGAAAGTATAAGTTGACCGGAAATCCAACTTCTAATATCAAGGAGAAACAAAAATCCTACATCAACGTTGAGTTTTACTGAGGTTATTAACATTTAATGTTTTTATTTTACCTAAATGCTTTGTTGCTTTCCTTTCAACAGGAACACTTTAACAAGGTGAAAGGAGAACCGAATAGTTCGAAATCCGGGTGTAACCAATGGAGCATAAGATTTTAGAATTGAGAATCGAAAGGAACTTTACAGTTTCAAGTTAACCATAATAATAAGTCAATAAATCAATTTACTTAGCCAGAAAATTAAAGCTAATAAGTACTTTAATTAGTAAAAGGGTGAAAACGCAATCTCGGTGAAGTGGAAGAAGAAACTTTGAAGAAAATCTTACCTTGTAAATGTTTAGGTATTTCAGTTACAAGTTAATTGTTTCACAAATCCTTTGTAGTCAAAAAGGTTTTATATCGAGTCAGAAAACATTTTTATCATCAGGATTTAACGATTATTGGGTAGAATCTTCAAACGGTTTTAAATGTAATATGGAATCAGTAATTGATCTCGATTATATTAGACATTTTCTAATTTTTATACAACTAAACATTTTATTATGAAAAACATTCGAAAATTATAAACATTTAGAAACTGGGGTTGTTCCTGTAGAAACTTTAAAGTGATACAAATCTTTATTTTTAATAAATTCCGGCCAAAAAATTACAGGAAATATTTTTCATGAATACACAAATTATTTGGCTTCTTTATTATTTATATTTTGAGACTTGTTTTGAATTTTGTTTTGTGAAGGAATGGTTCCATTATCTGCTTCGAAACCCTTCAGCATCTCACTGAGGATTCCTTGAACAGTATTGATTGCTGTAACCACTGTTGGCGATCCAAATCCATGTGTGATCAAACTGAAATTTGTCAAGTGTCTCTGCATGACAGAATCAAGAATAATAGGGGGTCTAGTATTGCACAATGGAGCGCGGTCTTTATTAAGTAAATCAGTGACTTCGGCAAGCAGTAATCTGAAAATCAACGACCACAGTTTAATTATTAAATAAAACTGGGTAAAAAGTTATTCTTATTAAAAAAATAGTGGGTCAAATGAATATATAAAAATAAACAAAACGATTATACAATAATATTTCCAATAAATCAATATTTCATTAAATTAATTAATTAATTAATTAAGGTATTAATAAATAATAATAAATTAATATCCATAATAATAAATAAATAGAAAATAATTGTCTTACATTTTTATTAATAATTATTTGATTAAAGATGAATAGTTTTACCTTGGAATAAATACTTTAAATGTGTTTCTTAAGTTTTTCTACAAACTTATTGATATTAAATACCATTTTCTATTTAAAGTTATGTTCTGCTGACAATTATTGATAATTATTATTAGGTTGGTGCAAAAATAATAGTCGTTTTTCTATCTATTAGTTTTACATGTTCTAAATCAATATTTTTTAGAATAAAATTTATAAAGCGTTTTACAATAATAAGCAAATAGTCAGTTGTTTAAATGCATTAATTTATTTAAATTGGTTAGCCATTTAAGAAATGCTCTCCAAACCAGAAATTTGGATAAATTTTAGTTGAGCGAATTCAAACTTGATCGTAATGTTGTGGAAACAACAAGAAACATAACACAGACATTTGGTGATCAATCAGTTTCTTTACGAAGTACAAGTGGATGGTGAAAAGAGTCGACCATCAAAGTTTCTATTTCTATCAATTGAATATGAAATTTGGGAAATAAAAACTTGGAAAAGTATCAATAAGATTGAAATTGATTTCGAACAGTATAAATGTCCACAAAATGATAAAATAATTGAATTCCTTGTTTCATTTTTGATTTCTTGAAGAAAATTAGAAAATTTTCTCCCTTTTTTACCTGATATCTTATTAAAACGAAACATCTCCCACTCCTGATTCGTTTCAAAACAGCTTTAAATTAATGTCACCATTAAAGAAAGATCAAAATGAAAACCTAACGGGGAATTTTCTGTTTTTTGATATTTAAAAGAAAATATCCCTTACCCAAAGCAAATGTTTGACAAAGAAGAAAATATCCCCATTTATTTTTTCCTGCTGAATATTGGCCATATATTTCAGTAATTGAATTAGTTTGTTTTCTTTTTGTTTGTCATATTTTTAATTAAAATTCATTTGAAATTGAAATAAAATAAAACCATGAAAATATTTCCTTGTCTTTATAGAAAATAATTTGATTTCGTCCTCGCCGAATATTCAGATATATTAAAGTAGGAATAATCAATCTCGTGGTATCACAAACGGAGGAGAGTTGTACCGGCAATTATGTTGGGCTCATTACCATAGATTTCGAGACTTGCTTGGTACGGCCAGCATCGTTTCAACGTTGTTTGATTGATAATTTATCTACAGATTCGTATTTTACTAATTAGATTTTCTATGGCAGTTAATAATAGTAGTACGGGTTTGAATTACTATTTATTGAATTTTATACCGTAGATCAGTTCACTTAATTGAATAAGTTCCCAAAATATATATTGATGGGACTCCAAAACGGAAACCTACTTTGTACAGAGAATTTGTTGTCTTCTGGACATGGTTTCTTGGGGAATGTCTTGGATATTTCTGGATAAATATTCGGCACATGCTCGGTAAGGAAATTCATTTTCACAAAGATAGGTAAAATCTCTAGCAAGTCTTACGGCCTCTCCTAAAAATATTGATCATAAAAATAAATATAAAATAAAATCAATTTTCCGGAAAAAATTCAACTTTTAGAAATTTAGTTTAAGCAACTGTGATAATTAAGACCGACCTTCTACTAATGATGTGAGTAGGGTAACTGCAGTAGCTTTTCTTCGTCCGGCTGGAAGGTTGAGTCCAATTTTGTCCAGTTTATCTCTCAAAGATCTTCCACCATTCTTGGATTTAGCTCTAAAACGAGTTAATTGGATTTTCATTAAAGTTTAAGTAGAATCAGACCTTCTCAAGATGCCGCCAAGCAATGATGCATTCAAACATTCGGGAGGAGACAATCGACGCTGAATTTCACCAATTGAAACCTTGTATTTCGACGTGGAACTGAGTAAGGACAACCGACCAGGAACTGAGCAGAACATATCAGAGTATTTGTGAACCCCATTAATATTCATAATTCCATTGTACGATTTACTCTCACATTTTAATTTTATTCCTATAGATAAAAAATACCTAAAGAGAAATTTTTCCTGATAATTAAAAAATCTCAGTGAGAAAATAACCGTTTCAAATCACGTTTTTATATCAAAAATTGATAATTAATGAATAAAAGTTTTTAATAATCATTTGTTCTGTATGAAAATCGTGTTGAATTTGAAGACTCTGAAAAGGAGTTTCAGGAGTTTTCTTCCGACTGAAAAAGGATATTGTTTTCCAGGATCTCAATGGTAGGACTTAAGGAAATAAATAGGTTAGAACTGAACAATCTTAAGGTGATGAAATCAATTTTATTAAGGTTTTAATCGAGTTTCGGCTTTGATAAATATTTTCCTGAATAGAATTATCCTTAACTATATTTTATACTTCAATTCTTAGGAATAATTAAAACAAAGTTATTTCTGTTTTCTATTTTCAAATCTATTATTAACCAACTATAATGATAATATAATAATAATAATAATAATAATAATAATAATAATAATAATAATAATAATAATAATAATAATAAATACTTACGAGTGAATAGTAAAAAAATAAAATAAAATCACTAAAACATTCAATCAATATTTTATTTTTGAGAATTTATATTTTTAGCATTGCTTAAAATTTGGTTCAATATTTTGAAACATAATATCAATATTATTTAAAGTCATTTTTTATTATACTTTCAATGGAAGCCAAATTTACACTCTTCCGAGGTTGTCAAAAGAACAGTTCACAAGTATAGAGATCTAAAATACTAATCAAAGTCGGACGTGCTGCGAAAAGTCGATTGTTAGTCTATCACTGAAACGATTGAAGGTTAATTATCAATGGTATTGTATTGAAGGTTAATTATTGTAATAACACATTTGATTGATGACAAATAAAAAAATTGTTTTGAAAATATTTCTTTCAAATAAATAAAATAAAAAATTCTCAAAATTTCACCATTAAAATTTAAAAAATTGATAAAGTCAATATTTATATTCTCTAATAAAATAAAATCAATTTCCATAAATAATAAAAAATTCGGAAATACGTGAATTTTTTAAAAAAATTTTTTACAAAGTAAATTTTTTAATCAACAATAAAAATCTGAAGAAATCGAAAAATTTTTCCAAAGTGTGAAACATTATTTTTTTATTTACGGAACTGATTTCTTTACTAAATTTATCTCTGTTTTAGAGAGAAACACCTGCATCTATCTATTTGCAGCTGGCTTTGTTTCGTTGGAAAAAACTCCATGCAATAAAATCTGAAAATTATCGAAATAATTTTTGGTGTATTTGCATTTTATTTTGGTAATAGAAGAGAAATAAAGAGAATTTTCGATGATTTCAAAAAAAATTACCTTTTCGATAAACAACCTGATTCTCGTTGCCAATGAATCCGGAATCGTCCGCCGTATTCTGAATCGGAATATAAACAATTTAAAACCCAGATTTTGTTGCGAATGTGTTTAATAATTGGAAAATACAAGAGGTCAATACTCACATGTGCCACTGTCAGGGGAAATATTGCCCCGAGTCAGGAGCACTGGCTACTAATGTTTGGTTTGCACATGGGATGGGGATTTTGCAAACTAATTCTATAGCTGCTATTCGAATTTATTCCACACAAATATGAGTGTGGTTTAATTTGTTTTTTAAAAATCTAATTTAATACAAATAAACATGTTTCCCAATCTCTCTCGTGTTTCCATTCTAGCCAGATGTTGGAATATTTTGTCGGCTATTATTATCACTATTATTTTATTTTGTTATCAATTTTTTATACGCGACTAATAATTTTCAGCTACAATTAACGTAATTTATTTTATTTATTTATTTATTTAACTGGTTACTCATTTGATGATTTGACATATTACATATACCAGACTTTCTCATGCGGATAGATCAATACATAATAACATTACAAAATTATTTTAGATAAATAAAAAAATTTTAATTTAATATAATAATATTTAATAGTATTATAAAAAAATAATTATAATCAAATAATCAAAGTATGAGAAATGTTTTGGGTCATCCTTAATAATAAAAACAATTTTATTATTATTATTATTATTATTATTATTATTATTAATTTTATTATTATTATTATTAATTTTATTATTATTATTTATTATTTATTATTATTATTAGGATTTCATGTTAAATTTTCATTCGCCTTGTATCATTTGGTCATTTGATATGATAAATAAAAAGTAATAAAAATAATCAATAAATAATAATAATAATAAAAAATTTAAAAAATAAGTAGTCCTTAATTTTTAATGTGAAGATATTAAGAGGGATATTTTCTTTTTAAATGAGTTACACGAAAATTTTGATATTTGAAAATGTTTTGAAGTATTTTTAAAATAGGTTATTAATATTATTAATTTATTAACATTTTTTTCAACTCATCATTAAACAATACTTTATTTTATTTTAAAATAATTAAAATTTCATTTCACTCACATGACTATCTTCGGTTAACATACTCAACTGGTTAGCATTATGAAGACCAATAACATTTTGGAAATCATTGGTATTGTTAGACGAGTCAATATGATTTGCGTCCATCAGTCCAATCGGTCCTGTACAGTTTCCTAACAAATCACCCGCTCTCAATCCTGTTGAATAAGAATCAGTCATTCCAACCGCAGTTCTTAAATCATAATGTCCTGCATTTATGAGTGCATCATTATGATGTCTTCCTGACATCATATGAAATCCCGAATAATGAGTGGGATGAGTTGAACCGAATGCCTGATGGAAAATTGGATTTGGATAATGAACTGCATATGCAGCTGCTGCATGGGTTCCAAAATCGACACTGTTTATTGTTGACTGGATATTATGCGGTGGAGGATAAAATGGGGGTTCATTATTCGAAATTGCATGAGGTTGACCTATACTGAATCTGTTGACTGTAGGAGTGTTGGACATTACTCCGATTAAACCACTACTATTTGAAACAAATGAACCGGATGTGGAATTATTCATTCCCAATGCACTCATTTTTCTTTCCTGGAAGATAATATATCATTATTTACTTTAATTTAAGAATATTAATATTGATTAGTTAAAATCCTCACATCGCACAATAAATGGCAAGGTCGACTGAAATCTGATTGACCTAATGAAGATATGAAATTATTGACAATTGATGTTCTATAGCTAGAAATGTTCTCAAACTTTTCCAGCTTATTCAAAGACAGTGTGTTCTCATTGATCAAAGAATGATCATCATTTGAATTATTGGTGGCTTCACTTTTACAATTAGTTTCAGCATCATTGACAGTATTATTTGAAATACGTGAAGTGAAGAATGTTTCATCCAGTCTCGAATCATGTTCGATATTCACATCCGAGTGATAGTTGGATTGATGAAGATATTGTTCAGGATGAGAATAGAGTGGTCGACTGATTTCTTGTGGTGCAATTATGGAATTTATTCTATCTCCCATGTTGTAATGTTGCTTCAGGCTAAAATTTTCTAGATGCTCAAGATAATGATGGCAAATGCCCGCAGTCCCTTTTAAGTGAAATAAAATCAGTTCATTTCAATATTGCACCTTATTTGCTGCTGAATTTGCGTGTGTTAGTCTTCTTCATCTGCTTATTCCATTGCTGGATCGGCGAGACTTAGACCAATAATTTTAAGATATCTGTGTGTTTGTAGCCATGCCATTTATGTGTTTTTCTAGTTCTGGTTTAATATTAAACAGACATGCGACATTTGTAACCAATAATAAATGCTTTCCTTTTGATTAACACCAATCAGAATTTTGTGTAAATTTTTCATTAAATTTAATTCCAAAAAATTATATTCTTAAATTTAATATTTATACTTAGTATGTTGACAATATGGTTATGGTTATATTCCTACATTTTATTCCCAAACATACATAGATTTAAAGGATAACAATAACAAATTGATTTAAATTTTTGAAAGGTATAATAAAAAATAAAAATGGGTAAATTTAATTAATTTAAAATAAGGATTTTTCTGAGATAAATAACAGTAAAGAAATGAGCTGTTAATGATAAATATGGCAGCGTCAAATTAATTCCAGGAACTACTTAACATATTAACCCGAGGCAAATATAGAATTCTTTTATGGAACATAGATTACAGTTTCCAGATTTATTAATATGCATTACAGCTTGAAGCGATTTTGACAATAACTGGAGACGGCTTAAATCATATTGAAACAGGGAAATTTTCAATGTGTTATTAATCAATGTTAAAATTTATTAATTTATTATTGTTTTTTGTTAATCGTATTATTTTTTTTATTATTAATTGATCATAAATGAGAAAATTATTTTACAATGTATTAAGAAAATAAATAAAATTACGGCAATCATGTACCTGAAATGTTAAGCAATGTCTGGTATTAAAACATCGACATTATTTTCCTCATTATTAAAATTATTACTGGAGTTGAAAAAAATATTTTTAATAATTATTAATAATTAAAATTTTATTTTTTATATAAAATAATACATAATTTTTTATTTTTAAAATAATACTATACTCACCATAATAAAAAATCAATTATTGTGCTTCTTAAATGAGGATCAAAGAAATATAATTAGATAACAATTATTTCATTTCATCAAAGTATTTTAAGATAAATTCTTAATAATAATAATAATAATAATAATAATAATAATAATAATAATAATAATAATAATAATAATAATCAAATTGTACATAATTTTTAGATAATTAAATGGAAATTGAGTGTTATTACTAAAAATGATATATATATAATATTTAAATCTATTATAAATTATATATTATATTTAAAAGTAATTTTTTAAACATATATTTTAATAGATAACTTATATTATATAATATATATAAAACAAAATATAATTTTTACTTAAAAATCAATTAATACAAATATCTAAATAATCAAAATTATTGAAATTTTTTGATTAGTTTGATTAAGAAAATATAAAGATAAAGTAATTATGTTTGGAGAGTAGAAAAATTATATTGTTTTATTTATTTTAAATGTGATAACAAAATTACCTTGTTCATTTACCGTAAAATGTTGTTTATTAAAACAACTGTTTGGAAAAAACTTAAAATCAATATATATATATATATATCTTTATTTATTTTATTATTATCATTATATTGAAGGTAAGAGAAAAACAACATTTATTTAAACATTAAATTCGAAATATAATCTACACTCAATATTTTAATGAAAACAGAATTTAAAATTTCAAAAAGTCAATGGAAACATTTCTGAATTTTCAAAAATAATGCATTAAATATTATTAATTATAATGAAATGTCTTAAATATTTTTATTAAATATTTAAAAATAAAAAAGTTGAGTTTTAATTCCAGAATTTTTAATTGTTCTCTACAATTTATTATATTATATATAATCTTATCATTATTTATTACTTACGTAAAATTTTTAATTTTATTAATTAATGAACCATACTTGTTTGATTTTTTATGGATTTTCATTTATTATATTTTCTTACATAAAATTTTTCAACTTTAAAATTTCAAACATCTCTAAGGCTTATTGTTAGAAGTTTTAATTTTGTAGTTGAATAAAAGAATGTATCAGAGAATTCTAAATAAAAATAAAAGTAAAAGTATAATATTATTTCAGATTAAATATCCAGAGTAATTCTAAAAAACTGAAGAAATTTCAAGTTTTGTTCTATTTTATGAGAATAATGACTGTTTTCAAGTGTATTATTTGGAATATATCATTTCAACAAAGGCTCTTATGAAAGATTATTCTGATAATATCCAAACTCAAGGATGAATTAGGAATGAATGAACCCAGTTTGGAATTAACTTTGATAATAAATCAATAAGTATCACTTCACTCTGA
The DNA here is from genome assembly GCA_037834085.1 of Bipalium vagum. Taxonomy (NCBI): domain Eukaryota; kingdom Metazoa; phylum Platyhelminthes; order Tricladida; family Geoplanidae; genus Bipalium; species Bipalium vagum. Next base: position 10,607 of record JBBMKC010226658.1, on the reverse strand, counting down.
TTATTGTCATAAGACTACTTCATTAAGAGAATTTAAGAAAATTAGATCAATTTGCATTTTTAAAAAGAAAATTATTTTATTTTATTTTTAATTAATTTTTATAAGCAAAGTCGTATTTGACAATTTTCCATAGGTTATAGATAGAACTGCTAAGCAACGCGCAACGGTAAGTCGGGAATTTGTCCATCTTATTTTATTCATTTGTTTATCGTTAGAAAAATGTAATCGTGTCATTCTAATTCTTTTTTGTTTCAGTTTACATTATCTGCCTAAAAGAGGCCGAATTTTTCTGAAAAATGTGAAAGATATGTTCGGAATTATTTGTAAAATATCCATATTCAGAATGTCACTAGAAAAACTGGGAAATCCAAAATGTTACAAGTAACCTCAGTTCAAATGGGGAAATATAATAAAAATATAATTATTCATAATAATATATTAATAAATTAAATTAATTTAATTTGAAGAAAAAATAATTAAATGTTAATTTAAGTTTAAATAATAATAATAATAATAATATTAATAATAAGTTCATAATTTATTTAAACTTTAATAAGTGTAAATAATGTATTTATGCTCTAAAAAGTACGGCCAGATCTCTAATTAATCCCAAGAAACGGGACTGAGACTCTTAGGGCGTTAATAAGAGTAAACGGTTACATAATTTAGGCATATAAATATATTTCACAATTAAAAACTGAATAAAATAAAAAAAAATTTGATAAATGTGCTTGAATTTACAGATGAAATTTTATACAAATCAGTCATTTAGTATTCGTTGTTTCTGAGTTGATTTAAAATTTCTGACCTTGGTTGTCAATTTTCTCATCAAATTAATGCATTCAGAATCAAATTTTTCTGACTGATAGAAGAAGCTGCTTAACTTTTCATTGGTCATGTTTGCTTCTCTGTAAGTTATCATCGATAACTTCGTCGTTTTCATCTTTTGATTCTTGATCTTTTACAAAATTATTTCGCTATTTCTATAACCCTAACCCAATCTGCTGGGATAAGATAATTTATTAACTCATCTATGGTATTTATGTCAATCCCATGGGTTGCTTCAATTTCAATTCTTCTTGATACTAATTTTGCGTAGAACCAACAATTTCTTATCATTGAAGTTCTTACATCATCCCATACAAACTTAGAAAAAATAATGGCATTTTTAATTGTTATTTTTTAAAAAGTTGCATGATAAGAACTTCGTTTTAGTACATTTAAATTATGTTCTCTAATAAATATGTTTTGTATTATGCTTTGAATGAACGGATTATTATTTCATCAAGTAGTTGTAAAGTTCCGGTTGAATACGAAGAAAAATAAAGTATTTTAATGGTTTCAAGAAGAATTATTTTGTGCCGCTGAGCGCTATCAATAAGAAGAATGATTTTTCGTTTCTTCTTTTTAAAATAAAATTTGTAAATTCTTCTTGAGTTGCCCATGCCTTTACTATTATAGTCATAATATGCAAAAGCAATATTATTAAAGTTTTTAAATGCTCTTGGATGTTTATTTTTCTGTTACCGTTAACTTTCTTTTATCAGATCCATTGGTATTACAGCATAACATAATTATTATTCTTATAATTTCTTTTTTGGAACTTTTCATCGGAAATTTTCCTGCTTGTAGCTGTACATGTCATTCAATGAATAATTCTGAAGTTCATTGGAAATTTTATTTCTCTCTACTTCGATATGAACCATATCAACATGGATGGTCTCTCTCACAAGTTTTTACAGATTTGTGAACTTTTCCAATCGTCCTTTACCTGATTATGGCATTTTTTTTATATAATAATTTTATATTTTATATAATTTTTCTAATATTATTATATTAATTTAATTTTTTATTTATTATTATTATTACTATATATTTTTTAATTATTTTATTATATGGAATTATTGTTATTTATAGTGTGTATGTGTCCTGATGTAATAGTGATACATGGTTAACAGCAAGGTTAATTGGTTAAAAAAACAGGTAACTCAAGATTACAATATATTAAAAAAGTAAACAATGAAATTCAAAATAGGTTTATTTATAAAACTATTCACAAACATAGTGAGTGACATGGGATATTTGGTTTATTATTTTAAAAGTTTAATAATTAATTTTTCATTAAAAAATAATAATGTAACCAATAAACTTCAACAATATTATTGTTATAATCATTGATTAATGAAATATTTAATGAATGCTCAGTAATCTTTGAAAATATTAAAAGAAATTAGAGAATTGATAACTCATCAAATGTCATACTAATTCATAATGATGGCAAACATAAGAAGGGAATGTACTTCCAAAAAACATCTTTCATCAGCGGTTATTGATCAGTTTGTTGTTCAATCAGTTTATATGACATCTGCACATGGATCACTATACCTAAATGTTGCTGACATCCCCATCAAACTCACAGAATTAGATAATTAAATTATTTCTGTTTTATGAAACAAGGTTTTTGCTTCTGCAGCTGATACTACTGTCCGACTGCAACATTGGAGAAATATGTGAGTTACTTTAAGTCACTAAGCAATCTTTTGCTCAATTGAAAAATAATTTCCCTTGAGTGATATCACTTTTATTCACTAAGTTCATCTTGTTTGATGAGGTTTGTTCAATTATTCGAATTAACTAAGAATCAGTATTCTGTAATTACTTTTGACTGCTTGGAATAGGTAAAATAATAGACTGGAAGAAAAAATTAATAGAAAAATAATGACTTTTTAAATAGAGATAACAATGATTAGTATTTATTATGTGAAGAATTTTCTATTTTATATTCCAATAAAATTTTGGCTGAAAATAAAAAATGATATCTGTAACAAATTATAAAATAAAATAAATATTAATTATATATAAAAATACTTAATTAAAAAGGAACCATCAAATTTTTAGAGGTGAAAATCGCTAAGAATATTTATAATGTTCTAATAATGAATTTGAAAAGTGGATATTAAAAAGAATACATTACTTATGAACTTGATATTTCTTTAAAATAGTCTTATGTTTACAATAATTATTACCCAATCAAAAATAAAGACCTAACAACAGCCTCCAGATAACATTTAAGTAATTGAAATAATATAAAGCTAGTCAAAGTGAATTTTAATCCATTATTATTGGATTAAAATTTTTGAGAGAAAATAAATAAATTAAAAAAAATCTTTTTCTCCTATTTTATTATTGTCAAACTAACCAAGTTTTTAAAATTAGTGTCGATAACAAAAATAAAATATCTTAACATTATGTTATCTAATGGAAAAATAAATCGTAAGAAATAATTTTAGTATGGCCGTATTGATATTTCTAGCAAGTTTTTTTCTTGGATACCAAATAGTTGTATCAACATTAACAGAGTGTCCTTCAAATTCGCATTTAAAGCCTACTTAACAATTTCTCAAACAATTTAAACAATTAAATCAATTTTCTTTAACATGACAACAATCATATATAAATATAAAAATAATAAATAATAATTTTTATGTTGAAGGGCATAATTTTATTCTCGATATTTTTATTCCCACTCACGCTTACTGCCTGATGTAATTATTTTTCGGCACTTAATGCTACCTGGGACGATTATTTTTCATGATAGTGGGCAGCATTAGAAGCTAATGAGTTCTTAACTTTAAAAGATCCTGATTGGCCGTCGTAGACCATATATATAGCAGTTTTAAAATTGAGAGCTCATTCCATACTTAGCCTAAATGGATTTCAAAGAAAATATATCTATTTAAAAAAAAATATATCTATTAAGCTAGATGATTAGGAGCGAAGGTTACTTTTTATTATTTAAAATTCACTAAAATAACGAGTTGAATTATCAAAATATATTTTTGAACAAAAATAAAGCCTTCGTTCTTGATGGATGTTAAAGTTTTATTGGAATTTATTTATTAGGGCTTAATTACAGAAATCATCTCGCTCTTAGGCTCAGAGGTCTTTGATTTGAAAATACAATTTATTTCACCGCCCTACTTCGTATGTGAAATAAAAACAATAAAAGAAAAAAATGGTGGTTTCACTACTTTCGGGTAAAGAATAATAATAATAATAATAATAATAATAATAATAATAATAATAATAATAATAATAATAATAATAATAATAATAATAATATTGCCATAATTTTTGTGGCAAATAATCAGAGGAATCGGAAGCAGTTTTATGTCAGGAAGAAGTCTACATCATGTTATGGCTATTCTTGGAAGCTAATATTGTCTATCTACCCTCCCATTGTACACAGAGAACTGCATATAAGGCATCGCAAAGACATAGAGATACTAAAACGACAACAAATGTATCGATATAAACCTGTGAACATCTCATCAAAAATGAAACATCATCACAAGAGTACTTTCACGACCAATAAAGGTAAACCCCAGAAGATGGAGGACAAATCCTACCTTCTCCTATCGTATTTGATAAAAAGGAATATTGGTTAAATTGGGGAATGACTGATCCCAAAGATATCTACGGCACTAATAAATCTTACAATAAAATGAAATCACCATGTTCAAATACTCGTACATCAATTCAAAATCCATTTTTCTTTGAACGCTCATCCGTAAATTCTTCTGATCATAATAATTTTTGTTAAGTTGCCTAAAGTCCCAATATCGATTTTCTTAACCATATTTACTCATATTTATACATAGTTTATTTTAAATCATTATATTTGTAGATTTGAAAATTTATTAATGGATGGCCAATAAAGAATGGTAATTAAATTAAAATATAATATATAAGAATTCAAAATATAAAAAGATATGAAAAAATCTTATTTAAAAATGTTCAGTAAGTCTTAATAAAAAAAGAATTCTGACGTTTGCCCATAAGAATCAATATATTCTTACAAATAATAATTATAATAATTATTTAGATAATTTATTTTTAATTGAAAACAATGGTCTCAAGACCAACGGATTTCGTATGGGTAAGAATTTTGCAATAGATTTCAGATCTAAGGTTCCCGGAAAATGTTTTTCTTTTAATCCATCTTTAAGCAAAATTTGACATAAAAATATGACAACAGTGCTTGAAGATTCAATAATCTGAACCTTTAACTTCAGAATATTTTCAGTGTCGACACTTGGTCTAAAAGAATATTTATAAACATTATAAAATGATTTTGGCTCATTCATAACGTCATCATACATTTTACTATCTATTTCTTCGACAGAACTATCATTATTTTTATAACAAAACCATGCATGAGATGTTTTTTTGATTTTTATTTTCAGAAACATTTCGTTTTCATATTGATTTGGATTGTATCTACATATAAGATACGAATACCCTTGAATTGTTGAGTCCATAAAATGAGTCTGACCTATTCGAAAATCATCAATGTGATTCTTTACTAAGACTCTTGTCTTAATATCCTTCAATGACGAATAAAAGAACTCATTGTAATGAACCTTGCACATTTCACAGTATGAACTTTTATTTAAGTTATTAATTATTAAACAATCATAATGAAACACATGACCACAAACTAATTTTAAAAGACAAAAGTCCTTGTTAATTGTTTCACATATTTCACAGATTTCGTTAATCTCAACACTCGACTGTGATAAGTTTTCTTCTGTCATTAACTTTTGATATTTAGACATTTTGTGATTTAATAATGTATATTTAAAAGGGGCTTATGTAGTAGACTTGTGACATAATTATCAAAAATTGTGTATAACAGAAAAAATTGAATAGAAATTTATAAGGAAAGTTTTATTAATAATATTAAAATATGCAGAAATATTCGATAGATAATAATTGAGGAACTTGTTTCCAATTCTTTACCATTTCCTGAAAAGTTTCAAATTTTGTATTCTACAGAACAATTTGAATTTTATATTCCATAGAAAAACGAACAACCATTGTTTTAAATTATCTATATTAACTATTATACTTTTCACTTAATATAAAAAATTACCAATTTCTTAATTTTATCAATCATAACAAACCTTTACTACGGTTATTCAGGTCAATTTAAATAATTAACATGTAAAATTAGCCATTTTATAGACTCGGTTGATATACAGGGTGGGTAAAAAGTAGCACAATAAAACAAAAATTTCGTTTGATAAATTAATAAGAAAAAATATGTTATATTTATAAAATATAAACATACATTTATTTATAAATGTTCAAAATGCTAACAATTAGTATTGAAACATAAATATAGTTTGCTTTCCAAGCTTTTATAGATCCGGCCGAGGAAGTCATTGTTTACGTCAATATGGTTACAAGCTTCAATTATCCGCTGACGCAGATGAGCAGATGGCAATACACAACATTTTTCTCATGTGGCTTCAAAAGTAAAAGTCCATTGGAATAATATCTGACCCATTTCACTCTGCCTCTTCGTCCAATCCAATTTTCAAAATTTTCATTTAGCCAATTAGGTACGATTGTCGCATAATACGTTGAAGCACCATCCTGTATGAATCATAATGGCGGCATCAAATCGTTTTGAAGCATGCTTAGGTATACGCCACCGGTCAACGTCTCACAGAAAAAAAACTTCAAAAGACACGATCTCTCCATAGTCCGCACCATACCATCAATTTTGAACTTGAGTCTTTCTTACCAGCATCTGTCCAATGTGGATTTTACACTGAATAATAGCGATAGTTTTGCTTGTTGACTTCACTGTTCACAAAGAAATTAGCTTCACCACTAAGCAACACATGGTCTTCTAGAAATTTGGGGTTCCTATTTAATTGATCAACTAACCATCTCCAGCCGTCGATCAGGGTCATCATCCTATGGCTTGAACAAATACTGAAGTTTACATGCATGGAAACTTTCAGATTTGGTAATCTGCGCATCGAGCTTCTTGGAAGGGCAAGCTCCAATGAAGATCACCGCACGGATTTCATTGGGCTTTTCTGAATTTTTTGAATGACAAGCATTCACGTTTCTTTAAGAATTCGGGGCCATCTTCTCTTTGGCATATCTAAGAATTTAAATTTAGTCAGTACTCACAAAACTGTTGTGTGAGAGACATACTTTTGATCATGGTGGGTCTGATTAAATCTCTCAGCCAATGATCTATTTGTAGCACCATCGCGATCACACATCAATACGAGCTTAACTAGTTTATCTAATTATAACGCCATAATATCTTTAATATAAAAGATAGATATATAAAATAAAATATAATTAAAAATAAATTTGATCATACCTCGTCAAATTTTGATAATTTGATGCACTTAAGCAAGTAAAATTTCTTATTATGTTTTGGTGCGCTACCCTGTATATAAAGCACGATTCTAATTTGAATCGGGTTTTAGATTTCTGAAATGGATCATGTCAGAGAAAGCATTTAACACAGACAATCAAGATCAACTTTTCAACTACCCCTACTTGCCACTTGCATCTTTCTATTCTTCGAATCTTTTTTGTCTGCCTTGTATTTTTTAATTTTTCTGCTGCACATTTTACATTTAATTCTTGATAGCATATCTGAGTTTGTATATTTATCACCTGGACTATAAATCAACTCAATATCCAAATCGCTAAGATAGGTCACCTATCTCTGGAACTGCAGTGCTATTGGCTTATTCCTCTTCTTCATCAACCTTGCTATGAATATTTTTTCATATACAATTACAACATTGGCTCCAAACATATGGGCTGAATTGTATTATTCTCAACCACCAAATGACTTTCTTGCAGTACCCTTGACCGTAAATTCCTTGAATGCTTTTGGGCATGTTCAACATTATTGATCAACCTTCCTCTTTCACCATTACGGCAAGATATACCAGGGTAAAGAACTCGCCTCGATAGTTCCCTTTTCCAAAATATTGTATAAAAATTTTAATCGTCTTCTGCTAGCACATACATAGTTTTCAAACTATTTTTAAATAATTTATCTTCATTTCTTCATATGTGGACTGGTGATCACAATCAGTTCATATTACTTGATTGAATTAGGTCTGATAACGTTTATTGAATCCGTTAAGGGTTCTTTTGATACAAACTGAAACTTGTATATTCTCATCTTGGTATACAACTGTTTCATTTTAACATCAGCAGTCACCAACCAAAAATTTCTCACCCAATATTTCCACTAAGTATTCTACAATTCCAGCGTAGCCATTTCAGTTCAATACTTGGTTTAAAACGAATATACCCTTTTTAATCCCCATCGCAGCAAAACACGCAGTTTTCGTTAAAAGAATTTCACTTAATACTAAAATACAAAAAACGTCTTCTTAAATTTTTATTGGGATTACATTTCCTATTACCAAATCATAAGCTTCACCTTTGAACTGAAAAATAATATCCTCCTTATCAATCCATCATATGGATAATACGATATAATTCTCACCTAGTGTTCCATAAATTTGATTACACACTACCTTTCTTTGAAATTTAACATTTTTAATAGCTAAATATAAAATCCTGATTCAGAACAAATAAAATACACAGTACGATAAAAGCACCAAACAGCATGTGTTCAGTATAGATTACAAAAATAACAGCCGCAACCTCAGAGTCAATCATTTGTAAAAAATCAAAACTGGAATGAACATCTAGAGAACTACACATGGAGCACTGGATAATGCAGGATAAGCTCACTTGTTTTACTACCATTAATGATGATGATTTTGCTATGCTGTTCAACGGGGAAAAATACCATAATGACAATAATTGTGGGCATTTTGTTTACAATTATACCTTTGACTATTGTTTACAGGATCGGGCATTTACGGCACCGAATTTGAATAGAGTTAAGATGGAACTCTAATCAGTGATAGGTGGGATATTAGAAAATAATAGAATCTATCAGCCCAGGAGCTGAAGAAACAAGGATGTCCCCTCTCTAAAACCCTTTTCTGTTTGAATATTGATTTTATTCTCAGAAAATGCGAGAGGCTTTCAAGTCCTTATCAAATCTTTGGGTTCCCTGTTACTGCACTGGCATACGCAGCTGACTTGATTTTCTTTGCAAGAACTTTTGAGGGTTTGAAAATTACGACAGAGGTTTCAATGCTCCTGGATATGGTTCATATCCACTTTCGCCCACCAAAATAGAATAATACACTTAGAATAACATAATAAAATTGACCTTTAAATTTACCAAGAGCCCGAAATGCTGCAAGATTTAGGAAGGACGAAGAGTTCAGAAGATAAACTAAGTTTTAATGGTTAAAGAATTAATTTTTAAAAGGATAACATGAGCTTAGTAAAAGTTTATCGTATATTTGAGGTTGGTAGATCCAAACAAACAGACATCAATACATGAAGTTGAATATTAATATTATTTTCTTCTAATATTGCAATATAAATGAAGATATAATCACCCAGAATATTTTGGAAGCAAAGTAAATCAATCAAATTAATTTTAGTATCATATTATATTTAAAAATTTTATGTGTCGAATAAAAGAGTATAGCCAATTTATATAATAATTCACATAAAAAATTGATGAAATGATTGGGATTTTTTTGGAATGTTACAACAATCCTAAATAATCATTTGAATCAGTAAATTTTTTTGACATTGAACTAACACTTATATTATTTCAACTTGAATTTTAAACCCACGATAACCAAGATTAATAAATGATATTTAAGGTCCTTGGCGCGCCCAACAAAATCATGCATTCTTTTGACCTAAATAAAAATTAAAACCAAGCTAGAAAAATTAAATTAAAATACTATTAAAACAACCAAGTTAATTTTGATTTAATTTTAACCGACATATTTTATGCTTGGAAGCGCTATATCATATCTAAAACAATTAGACATTAGTATAAACAAGTAAAATTCAAATTAATTTCATAATTATATGCATATTAGTATTCGAATATATGAATTTAAGAAAAGTAACGAATGCACTAAATAAAATCATTACTATATAACTTTCGGTGACCAAACGGATAAAATTCATCAAAATTTTCAACAAAGGCATCAAAATCATAGTCTTTCAGATAATTTCAATATATACGAATAACATTTAATTTAAAATAATAATATTTTTTATGCAATTTTTATGAAATTATTAACTTTAAAAAAAAATAAAATTTTCGAAAATTGCATAAAGAGAGATTAAATAAACAAACCTTTAAACTTAATAATATTTTACAAACTTTTTATTATTATTCACATTAATTTTTAATAAAATTAACATTATTTTATTGTAATAGTTTATTATTTTAATACTCATGTAGAGAGTTACTAAAATAATAATAAGTTTAATTGATAAAAAGAATATATTTTAAATAAGTACTAAAATAAAGTCATTCAGTTTAAATTACGAGTTTCTTAAAAGGTTAAGATAAATATTAAATAATTCTTAAATCAGAAAAATGGAATAGTTCTAAGATAAAAAAATAACAAGGATGTGAACTGGAAGTAATGTAAGTACCTATTCAAAATAAAAATTGAAACAAATCATATTTTATTCATTTACTATAATCAGTTAATTTTAATTAACTTAATTTAATTACTTTTATATAATAATTTTTTTTTAATGATTTTAATAAAATAACCACAGTTATTTTAAAAAAAGTATTACAGTGAAACCTGCTACATTGAACACCTCCCCTAAATGAACGCCTGTCTACATTGAACATTTTGTTTCCTACGCAA
>JBBMKC010226647.1:0-11831 GCA_037834085.1 Bipalium vagum | reverse complement strand
ATGTAATGTACATATGTTATAAATAAAAATTTTGCATTTTAAAAACGGCACGAATTTATTAGACAACCTAATATAAAATAAAATATTTTTCAAAAATCGTGATTTTGAAAATTTATCTATTTCTTTTTCCGTCATATTTCGATAGTAAAAAGTCTAATACTTGTTCTTTCGAGGTAAAATTACACTGATTTGTTTTAATAATTATTTATCAATAATATTTAAGAAAATATTAATTATTATTTTTTAATAATAAACAGCTTCTGTGGAAACGCTCTTTTAAAATTTAGTGATTTTTCATATTTTTTTAAATTTAATTTTTAGCTGCAATTTATCTGATGAAATATTGTAGAATTTTTCCTAAGAATTATTTGAGTCAGTTAATTAATAAAATTTTATCTCTTAAAAAAATTATATTTATACTGTTTTTGTTTTAAATCATTAACTTCTTTTACGATAATGATATGGATAATAAGCATTTCTTCTGATCACCATGGAAAAATTTCTGTTTAATAAAAAAATTTTTTTAAAAATGTAAAAATAAAAAAATATGTATTGCTAATAAATATTTTAAAAAATTATTAAAGAGAAGTTTTAAGTATTGTTATAACTGGTACAAGAAATAATTTTTTTTAATTTTCAATTATTAGGTCTACAAGTAGAAAAGGTACTTATTAAGTAAGTGGCTCCAAAATCGCAATCTCACCGAAAATTCTTTCTTAAATGAGCAAATGTTTAATTAATTATAATCACTATAATGATATTTTTTGTTTTAATATTTTAAACAAATAGCGAAAATTCAAATAACATAAAAATAGATAAAAATTAATGAATGAATCAAGCGAAGCAAGCTATACAAATTTGAATTACATAACCAACTATATCTCGTATATACAAAAACATAGGGAAGAAAAGATTCTAAAAGGAGCATTAAAAATTCTCTATCCCTTTTAACAAGAATTAAAAAGGATTTTTGCCTTAGATTGTTATCGGGTATGTAAAGTGTGTATATTATAAAAAAATCTTGGATTCTACCAGGTGAATCGTCTTTGGCTGTTGTGAAAATAAAAATCCGCGCAGTTAATCTTTTGATGTATAATTGGTGGGATCTATAAAGGTGTAGTCTATTATGGGTTGCTGTAACAACTTGAAACAGCTTAATTGGACAGGTACATAAGCCAATAGAATCATATGAAAGAAGCTTTCGAAAATGATATACCATGTAATGGTCTTAGAAAAAGGGCAGTTCTTCTTCTACATGGAAACACCTTTTTCTCTTTTGATTGAGAAGTTCTTTCATTCAAAGTCCCCATATTTTTTCCAGTCCGGAATCCGACAGTTACTTGAACAAAGATTAAAATGTCTCTAGAATGTCGGAGATTACTTTACAGTATAATGTGTGCTTATATATTGTATAAATAAATATTTATTTGATCAATCAATTGATTTGTAATAATATTAAAAATACACACTTCTTCGACTTGTAGACCTATTAAATTATAAAAAAACAAATTAATCTTAAAATAAAAATTTAATGTTATATTATTAAATTTATTTATAAAAATTTATTACAAATTAAAATTTTATTAAAAAAAAATTAAAATAAAAATTTATTAAAAAAATTTATTTTTAAAATTGGTTGTCATGACAATGATAGTCTTAAGATTTATTTAAACAAATGTTTAACGTAAGGTATTTTTATCAATTTTTCTTCAATTGGTTTCTCTTTTGACATTTCAATGTAATAATAATAATAATAATAATAATAATAATAATAATAATAATAATAATTATTATTATTATTATTATTATTAATTATTAATATTTTCAAAAATGTACTTTTAGTTCGATGTTCACAAATGGATGGTACAGAATTTTTAGGGAAACCTTTTTTCTGAAGCATAAAAGAAAAAAGAATTCAGAAAGGACAGTTTACATTAAAACAAAAAACACAACAACAACAACGCGAATATAATTCCTATTTCTTCATTGTTATGTTTTGCGCATAATTTCATTTTATACGTTTTGTTTGGTTTTTTAATCACTTTCGCATGTTTCTAATATGATTAAAGTCTAATTTTGTTCTGCGTTTGGGGCTGGGGCAAATTCTGAAGTGAACGAAACTGAACATCATCATCATCAATTAGCAGAGTACGCAATTAGAGTCAACCAAACAATTAACCCTTTCATGCCACATTGATGTTGAGCAACGAAACAGCAACCATTATGAAACTTGTTGCATTATTGAAAATAAATTCGCTTAGACAAATGTAAATACCGCTTCTACAGCTTTCCCTTTATTAATGTCACTGTTAGGGAGAAAGAGTTCATATTGACTTCCTGTGGCAGACAAAAGCTATTCTTATAACTTATTATTATATTATTTTATTCCATTTTTCTATTAATATCGGTTTTGTCAATTCCGTTATCGTATCGGGTTCCTGTTTTTCGTTATTGATTTTTCATAATTGCGCATTTGTTTTAATTTGCATATTTAATATTTCTTCAAATTTAAACAAATGTGGATAAAAAGGAAAAAAATACATTGCTCAATATTTCCCATTTTTGTCATTGATAATAATCACAAGTAATGTTATTCTTCTGTGAGCTCTGTTGATAAATACTTATTATTTATACAACTGTTCATAATGTATTAAATATAAATAAATAAATAAATATTTTTATTTGCATTAAGCAATGTGCGACAAATGATGTATATATAATATGCAGAGAAAAACTGCAGACATTATTTTGTATACTGATGAACTATGATATTAGGGGGGAAAAAAAGAAAAAAAAAGTTTTTAGTGGATGAGACATTCTTTGGAGAATTTGTAGACGACGATTGTTAATCTGAAGAGAGTAATAACGATGGGGGAAAATGAAATATATTCGTTCCCACTATTCCGTGCTATTAAATATCAAGTGTAGTATAATAGAGAAATTAGATACAATCAGTTGATGTAGTACTGTTTTTTCAGGGTTCATGCAAAGGAGGATGACATCTCGACCATCGAAGGTTTTATGAAGAGAAAGAAAAATAGTTTCCATCGATGGAAGTCTCAGTGCGTACAATCACGTATAAGGTTTTCAGATCTTTGAGTGTAAATTCTTTTTCCCAGTTATTTCATAAAAATTAAGAAAAAAGAAACGTTTTATTGGTAATAATATTAATTAATTGATCTGCACATATTTCATTATAGGGTGAAGATCTTGGTTTTTTATTAATTAAACAATCCCATAGAGAAAATCATTATTGGAACGGAATATCATCAAGTGTATTTAACAAACACCTTTCTTCGTTTGCTTGAGAGATCTGGGGAAGCTCCCACCACAAGGCAGCGGAGCAAATTCCAATTGAGAAAGTCCACGATTCCAGCACAACTAGACTGACATTTTCTATTGATATGGAACTTAATAATTATAATTATGGACTGACTTTGATTTCAAAGAGTACTGTGATATATTTGGTTTATAGAAAAATACATGGAAATCACAACTGAACACGTTCTTTGAATAATATTGATTTCATCTATTTCTTTATCCTGAATTGATAAATAAATTTAAAAAAAATGATAAAAATGAAAAAATTTTAATCATGGTAATAATAATATTCATAGTAATATAAAATTAAATAAAATGAAAAATAAATAATAAAAATAAAGAAATAAATAAATTTTAAAACAAAATAATAATAAATACAATACAATAAAAATAAATGTTGGAATATCACCAGACGGAAACCCATGAAAATTAGACAGGAAGACAGGTAACGAGACGAGGGAATATGTAAGGTTTGTTTGGATATTAACAAGAGTTTTTTGATTTAATTTAAGCTCTGTTTTTTCGACAGAACTAAGACACAAAGGCCTTAGTTTTATTCATTATGGAAAGTTTCGTTTTTCAACCAAGCAGCCATTCAAGTCAAAGGAGCAGGGAAGGATTTTTAAGGGTTTCTACACATAAATAGATGGAAACAGTTCTCCTATTAAAAGCAAATGATTCAAGTGGTTCGATCCTGATAAATATGAAGAAAATACTATATATATTTTTACAAAAATGTTAAATATTATGAAACAAACTCACTAGAACTATGTTCTAAGAGATCTTCGGGCTTATGTATTGTCGTTTAGAATAAAGTTAAATTATTTTAAATAACTGGATGAGACATAAAACTTCCACAAGGTAGCTTTAAAGTCCAGAATTTTTAGTCAAGGACAATGATAGAAAAGTAGTCAAAGTTGTCTTTGTTTTGGTGAATAATTAGTCCTTAAGAACCCTCTAGGCGTACCAAAAAATTGTAATAATAAACGTTTATTTAATTGATAAATAATTGAAAACGTTTGAGTATTTTAAATATTACAAAATAAAGTTTTCGTCCAGAAGAAACATTTCTAAACCTTTCTAGATAGCGTAGCCATATTCCAAAATCTCAATATCATTCGTCGTAAATAGAAGATATACTATTGTGATATTTATTGGATATTGATATTGCATCTCTGGTTTGGAATTTACCCATCATTAATCCTTGAGTTCTTAACTATTAGTTATTATTAACTATCATCATCATATTATAAATAATTTTAAATAATATGAGAAAAAAATACTCCTGCAACCCTCATTTGGTCCCACATACGGGGTCAATTAATACTTTTTCATAACTTCTTATAACCATATCAAATCTTTACAATATTATTCGGAGATCTGCAAATTTTCATGAGGGCTTATTTTAACTGACTTTTGTCACTAAGAACCCAGCCTTATAAATAATTTGAAAATAATAATTTGAAACTTATTTGATCTGCATCAGGCATGTCAAACTAAGAGTCCTGCGAGGGCCATGAGAATCAGTTTGTGGTATCACGAGGGCCGCACTTCCACAATATGATTAAAGTCGTTCAATAAAAATTATTACGGAATATTTTTCTTTCACTGGTAATTTAGAAACATGAAATCGGTTGGTCATATTCAAGAATGCAAACACAAAAGTGCATTTAGTTTTAAAACTGTAGCCTGAGAAAATTATATTTTTTGTCCACATTAGGCTTGTGAGGGTATCTATATTAAATTCCACATTTAAATGAATATACATTGTAACAGATTCATATTTTTAACTAAAAGGTTATGATTCTTTTAGAGGATATAAAAGCTACAATTTCAAATAAAAATTGACTCAACTTGACTTTGTTTGAGAGGCGTTAAAATAAAGTGCACCTTTGCTTGTGCTTAATATTAAATGCTAGTGGTTCAACTCAATTGACGAATATTATAAAGTTATCTGTGGGGCCACAAGTATACTTGCAATGGGTCGTATGTTTGACAGGCCTAATCTACATTGATTCATGATGTATTAATAATATTTGTAATTTCAATTTGCAATGACATTATTTAAGCCACAACTTCAGTTATTTTTTTTATTTCAGTTGTTGTGCTGATAAGTAAAGAGTTAGTCTGAACTACCATAACCAATGTTCTTTTAGGAAAGACTTCAAATCTCATTAAGATGAGCTTATAATACCTCGGTATGAATTAAATCCACTGAATATATTCAGAATCAGTCTGAAATGATTTTATATATAATCATGTGAGAAATGAACCACAATACTTTATACGTAAATGATAATAAAGGATAGGATGACACGAAGATTGTGGAATCCGTTATTTATTTTTCTACTGCCGTCGGTTACTTGAGGATTAAAACAATGTGAATGTGGTATAAGTTTACTAATTTTTAGGAAAAACAGTTGTTTCACTAACAGAATGATGGAAAGCATAAGATATCGTCAATTAAGCTAATCATTTTGTGTCAGATCAAGCCATGATCATGAGGTTATTCATTTGTGTAAAAATAAGTATTAAGTCAAATAAATCTCTTTCAATTTCTAAAATATAGGGTATCATTTGATTAAGAAATTAAATCGGCTTTCCTTTCATGATTGAAAGGTTCCGATACTCAAAGTGGACTCTGAAATAAACGAGCTTTCATCTGATTTTCTTTATAATTAATTATCATTAAGTATGATATAATCAGTTAGAGATATTTGAACATTTATCTCTAATGAGGAGATATAGTTTAATCTATTATTTCATATTTATAGATGATAAAAGTGCCTCGTTATAAAACAAATAGAATGAAATTAATTACTAAATGATTACATTTAAATTTATAATAAAATAATCAAATTAAGATAACAAATATAATAATATTTTTATGAGTTTAATAATAATTGTTAATTACTATGTAGTTACCGGTACTGTCAGTATTATTGAAACTCAATTTAAAATGAAGATTAATCTTTATTTCACACAAAACATGTGTTTATAACTTTTAAAAGTGCCACCCTTTAATTTAATATTTAAACAAATTAATTATTGCCAAATCATTTTAAAATAATTTAATTATGAAACTAGTTTAATTATTATTTTAAAAACTTTATTTGATTATTTAA
Source organism: Bipalium vagum (assembly GCA_037834085.1). Lineage (NCBI taxonomy): Eukaryota > Metazoa > Platyhelminthes > Tricladida > Geoplanidae > Bipalium > Bipalium vagum. The sequence goes on along the minus strand of JBBMKC010226647.1, from coordinate 5,385 downwards.
AAATTCTTTTAGCAACGTTACAGTTTTTCCATTCGCTTTTTAAAAAATTCATAATTTAAATTATAAAATACATTAATTTTCCACTTAGTTTTAGTAATATCCGTACAATAGCAAATATAATTATAATAATAGTAAAATAATTTGGAGACTCCCTCAATCAATAACAAAAAACATTCCTCATTTATAGCAACCCTTCAGCCAGTGTCAATCCCCCAAAACTCGGTCAATTCCAGTCCCCAAGATGGCAAAGAAGAAGCATTAAACAATATCTTTATGACTCTATCATTTCGTGAAAATCCTTTTATGATATCCTGTGACAATTGACAATTCCTTTTTTTATTTTGTATTTTCTAATGATTGTCAATTCCCTTAGTTGTATATAAAACAATATCTGCTATTTGTATTTTATTTGCAAAAAATATACATTTATTTAGTGTATTTTTTAAGTAGTAATAAATTTTACCTGTAAATCGCCTTTGATAGATAAATAAATAAATTAATATAAATAAAAAATAATAAACAAAATATGGTATAAATTAATCTTGATATTTATATGTAATTTAATAAAATAATAATAAATAATTAAAATATTGCACTTTTGTAAAATATAAAAAAATACAAAGACAAAACAAAGTTTGTTTAAAAAAAAATACTCAGACCAGGATCTGGGGATCAATTAATTTTTCATTTCTTAATTCCCCAACTAAGTAGGACGGTGAAATAGATCGTCTTTCTTTACGGAGTAACTCTGAGCCTAAGACCGAGATGATTTTTCATAAATAATAATAACCCTTATTAATAAAATTAAGTATCAATCAAGGACGATATCCACGTCGTGTACATTATGATATTATTTTACAAAAATATAATTTTCAAACTAAATTGTTTTCTCAGTGATTTTAATTAATTTTTAAAGATCAACCTTCGCCATTAAGATCTGAATAAAAATTTCAACCTTTTTAGGACCTTAACAATAATTTCAGCTCAGTTCAACAGAAGCTGAAATAAGAAACCGTGAAACGATGACAAGAAAAATCACAAATATCTTTTATGACAATTTTTTATGAAATAATTTAAATAAGTGATCATTATTATTAAATATGTTATAAAAATTGAAAATATATCTGAAACTACCGGTTTTTTTACCTCGACAACGCACCATCTCATAACTTCTTTCCTTATTCGTAAATTTTTTGCAAAACATCAAACCAAAACTATTCATTAAACGCCAAATTCATCAGAAATGACTCAGTGTGACTTTCACTTTTCCATCGGCTGAAGTTACCATGTCGTATCCATGGTTTTGATTCAGTAAAAAATTGAAAAAAATTCGCTTTGGGCCCTGAAGAATATTTTTAGAAAAAGAGCATAAAATGTGTTTTTACGATAGGAAACAACAATTGCAAAAATGTAATCCAGTGACTTGGACACTTTGGAAAAGAAACCGTGAATTTCGATAATTAAATAAATACATTTTTCCTAAATTCTCAAAACTTGTTGAACAAAGTTGTATTCGTTGCTGTGTCTATAACTCATAATATTTATATTTAAGGAGAAGTGAAATATTTAAATATAAAATTATATTTTAAAAATGCTCTTCCAGGTCTTAGAGGAAAACAAAACCATGATTGTGGTAGTACCTCAACTAATGGATTAATGCACCAAAATGTAAGATTGATTCGAGAGAATTAACCAAATGCATTTTACGTTCTGTTTTAATTTTCGTTAAATGAACGTTAAACGTAATTCATTATCTCCATTTCTTTTCTATCACGGTTAAGACAACAATTTCAATTTATCAATTACATATTTCCTTTAGGCTTTCAACTTTATCTTTTGTATTTAATTTATTTATTTTCTTAATTTTTTAAAATATATATTCTATCAAGGTATTTTAATTAAAAGCTTAATTTATTTTGTTTTAAAGATGTTATGATATTTAAATAAAAATGATTCATTAATTATAATAATAATAATAATAATAATAATAATAATAATAATAATAATAATAATAATAATAATAATAATTGTATATCTTATTCAAAATAAAACTATAGTTGCTAACAAATGGAAAAAGTCAAATTGAAATTGGTAAAAACATAAATAAATAAATATTATTAGGAGTCTTGTTAAGAAATTAAAAATATGTTAATTATTTTATTTTATATCAATTTCAAAATTTGTTGGGACTTTGAGAGGTACCTTGATAAGGGTATTAAGTCTGTGGAGCTTAACAATTTCAAGGTCTTGAAAAAATTACTTCCATGACCTGTGGCATATTTATTTCATTCGAAGAAGCAACTTATCCTAGAGAAAAATTTAAAAAATCAAGTTAAGGTAGAAAAAATGGGCTGTCGGCTATTTTCTATCAAAGAAGCCTGAGTTCTTTGATAAGGCATCCGTGAGCATCGTAGACTATGGCAAGCTGTCATAAATCATGGTGCAGACTACACTTTGAAATGATCAGTTATATTTGTTATTTTATTAACAAATTTTGTTGACTTTAAAAATTGCATTACTTCTGCACCCATGTAATAGTTTACCTTAAAATAATTATTGGTATTTATTTTTTAAAATTCATCTTTTCTCAGTAATAATTTTCTAAAGATCTTTTCAATTCTATGTTATGAAATTATGGGGTGCGGAATAAAATTGACGACTGTTAAATATCATTTTTTTAAGCCAATAATGTTTTTCTTTGTCATTCATATATATTTATGGTAAGTTAACATAACTTATCATTGATAAGTATTTTTTGTCTAGTACACATCAGTAAAATAAAAAATATTATTTTTATTTATACAGTAAAATTATTTCGAGTATAAGTGAAAGGGTTATTGATCTTTTGAACGCGGGAAAAAGACTAAATAAAATTTCACAAGCCATTGGAGTACACAGAGCAACATTAATTCGTGTCCAAGCATGTTTCAAAGACAGCATGGTAGTGGAAGACCTAGATCCAAGCGTACACCGTATACCATCAATGCAATGAAAGCCAGAATAAAGAGAAATCCTGTCAGATTCATAAGGCAGATGGCCAATGACTTTAACATGGACAAAAAATCTATGAAAAACCTAATAAAATATGATATATAAAAATACGAGGAATTACACATTATTTGATTCCAAAATCGGCTATTATGAATTTGTGGCAATAACGGTTTCGTAATATTCGCCATTAAGCTATTTTAACAAACCTTTTCAACTTCCTTAATAAAATTCTATGAATTGAGATGATTTTTTAATACCATAATCTACATTTTAATTTTATTTTTGATCTGCTCCTCTTCCATACATTTTCAAATGGATATTTTTCAATAATAAGATTATATTATTATGGTTAATACGTACAATTTGGTTTGTAATATCTGAATTAGTTTTGTTCCTAAAAAGCTTTGAAATGCTTTCCTTACATATTATCTTGTATTCAATCGAACTTCTCGAATGATGTCTAAGAATCCTGTTGTCTTGAATTCCACTGATCAATTTACGTCCTAGACTGTTTATTCTTAAATATCAAGCTTCGTGAAAAAATCAGTTTTCAATGGATACGTTTTAATTGACTTTAATAATTTTCCATTAATAATGTTTGCCATTTGTAGCTATTTTTCATTGTTCCAAATGTTTTAAAAAAATCAATAATAAATATTAATATTAATAAATTATTAATAAAATAATAATTTATCGCAAATTAGTAACGTTTGGGTTATCATCTTTAATATTATATTATTTTATATAATATTATTTTATTAAGTATCAACGTTCTAGTAATAAAGTAAATGAGAATCTTTTTCGGGATTATTAATATGTGAAATATACTGACCATAAATTAAAATAAAATACATGATGGTCACACAATGAGAACCTCTATTAATTATTATGAGTATGTATAAATTTACATCTTTTTAGGACGAACATTTTTTTTAATATTATTACAAAATACACAGCACATTCAATCAGAATATTTTCCGTCATTATTCACAACGTTTTCTCATCTTTCAGGTAAAAGATGGATCCCCTGATGAAAAAAGTATTCCTTGGATTGAATGAAGTTTTGGATGAATTTTTGTGCCTCTTCAATATTCCCGAATCTTGTATCCGAAAGACTGTGTTACTCGGAACAAATTAGATGAAAATCTGACATTTGGAAAATAAGCCAGGTGTGGTAGAACATCACATTTTAATTCCATCAATGTTCCCAGTGCTTTTCATCCAACATAGGGTCTAACATTATCGTGCAGAAGAATCACTTTGTTCTGTTTGGTTTCATAATATGGCCGTTTTTCAATTAATTTCTCTTCCGCTTCAATTGGTGGCTGTATAATTCCTTAATAACAGTTTTTGATGGTTTTAAGAGTTCATAATAAGGAGCTCCGCACATGTCCCACCAGATATATAGACGAATTCAATGACCATGAATATTTCGTCTAGGCTGTGATGTGCTTGGTTCTCCAGGATTTAACCATGATCTTTTACGATTGGGATTTGAATAATATATCCACTTTTCGTCTCTGGTCACAAATTGATGCAAGAAAGGCTTTTGATTGGGTTTATTGAGAAGTGAAAGACAAATAGTGAGTTGGCTGGTAATGTTCTTCTCGGATAAATCATGGGAAACTCTTTTCATTCCTTATGAATATTTCACAAATAATGGTATTAGATAAATATTTTAATTATGAATTATAATTATATAAAATAATTGAAAGAGGATTATTTAATTATTAAGTAGTGCTATATTTGTTTTAATGATTGAACTGTTTTAGGTTGAAGAATTTTTCCAATTTTAAAGAATGCAAGGCAAGGGTTAGATCAAATATACAAAAAACACAACTTCATATTATTAGAGTAATATTAAGTTCAATAACTTTGAAGAATAATTAATTAATTACACGCTTGTCAATCAATGTTACGGAAATTATTTTTAATTAAAAACGAAATATGATCAATAAATAATTGCTCTTGTTTAGTAGATCAATGGAATTAGTAAAATAAAATTTAATTTTATTATCGGGAATCTGAACTCTGATAATTTTCATATGAAATATTTTTCTATCCTTACTTGATAAATTTATACCCATGTATAAATTTATAAAGTAAATAAAATTAGATTTAAGTATTAGTTTGATATCTAATATATTATTTGTTTAAATAATATGGTTATAAGATATAAAAGTCGAAATACATATTGCAACAGTTGCAAAGCCGGATCTGAATACAAAGAAAGTGATGTTATGCATTTGATGGGATTGGAAGGGCATTGTTTATTATGAGCTGCTTCCACGTGACAAGACTATAAATGCGGAAAGGAATTGCGTTCAGTTAACAAAATTGAAAGAAGAGATCCAGAAGAAACGACCGGAATTGGTGAACAGAAAGAATGTGGTC
>JBBMKC010226636.1:0-11832 GCA_037834085.1 Bipalium vagum | reverse complement strand
TTTAAAAACTTTAAATTAAAAACATTTAATAATTGTTAATCATGGCGTGAGGTCCTTATTTTAAAAAATTCAAACAAGCTAATTCTTCGAATCACTCCTTATAATTATAATAATAATTATTATTATTATTAAAATTTAATTTTTTTTATTATTTTAAAAATATCTAGTGACAAGTTTCATTAAAAAATGAAAATGGAACTGCTTCATATTAAGGTTGGTCAAATTAATTAATATCTTAATGTTCAATTATTTTCATTTAATGAGATTGTACTTATTAAAATAATTAATTTGATAAGCCATTAAAAATAATTAGGCAATAAGAATTAGAACTTTAAAATTTTATTATACTTTTTAAATAAAATTATCATTGATCTAATTAAATATCCGCAAAAATGTAACGCTTTATTAGGAGAAACTTATACAAATGCCGGATCAATTTTCATTTAACTACGGCATTTTCTAACGACCATGAGATGTTACCCACTGCAAATACCTCCCAATCTGGAAAACCAATAAACACAGGGTTTGTTTGGCAGGTCGGATCGGAAGATCAGGAACGACAACTATGGTAGCACAAATCCAATGTTAACGGGATTTCCCATCTCTCGGGAGAATCAATCTGCGATAACTCTTGCATTAATTATTCGATCTTAGTGCCCAAGGTATCAAACGCCGTTGAATTTGGGTTATCAGTTGATATGATGGTGGCCTTAACAGGTCGCAGAGGAGTGGCTCCATGAAGCCCCAAGGTTTACGGATTTTCAGAAAATAATACAACTTATAAATGTGAGAGTTAAATCAAATTTCAGCCCAAATTCCGATTGAAATAGAAAAGTTAAAAAATCACATAAATCATTTTTTATGAGGATTAACACCAATTAATTTTAAATTACAAATTATTAACAAATTATATTTTAATAAATATTTTTGAAATTATACCGATTCATCCAAGCTTGGTAAAAAACTTCCAATGAATCTATTAGTCGGTTTTTTAAACTATCTTCGCGTAAAGTTTGATCAAAGCTACTGCAATCAGTTAAGAATAAAATAGCTGTAACATCACCGAATAATTGAATCCACCGTTTCCTTTCTCCTTGTTGACCACCTACATCAAGGACTCTAAAAAATATTTTCAAAACCATAGATTGAGAAATGTCTTATTACTTGAATTTGACTTTGTTTTTCTTTTTATAACGGACTTCAAAGTTCATTTCTGTAATGCCGTTGGTCATATTTCGACTTCGAAGAATATCCTAACAAAAGGCATTTCAATATTCAATAAATCAATCATATACAGACCTGTAAAGATGGAACATAATCTTTCTGTCGAATGATTTGGATCTGATCTAAGAAGCTACACAAACAGTTATATTTTTTAGACTTCATGGAGAAAAAATGTGGTTTTAAACTTTTATCAATTCCTTTTGTGAAACAAAATAGAACTTTGGAAAAAATACAAGAATGACAAGGAAAGTTTTTGAAGTTGTACATTAGACAGATATTTATTATGACGTCTTCCAGAAGAAAAGGATAATTCATTAAAGTTATTTATTATAATTATAAATATTTATTTACAAGAATCATAAACTTTTAATGATTTCTTCAATATTAGATTCATTTGTTAATAATATAAGGTCTAATAATAAATAATCTAAATCTTTATTATATAATGTAAGTATTGGAATTGTTTTAACAAATCAATTTAAAATTGATTTTCAGAACAAATATTCAAATTGACAAATAGTTTTGAAAATAATAAATCAAAAACTTCAACAAGTTTGTGGAAAATCGTTATGGGAGACGAGAAATGTATCCATTATGAAAAATTGTAGCGTAGGAATTCATCGATAAATCCTGGGAACCATCAAAATAAGTCGTAAAGCCCCATCTATCGAGTTCCAGAATTTTTTCGAGACGAAGTTCATCCTGCCTGTAAGATGGCTTACAGTGATCAATAACAATGGTGAATACTTTAACTGAAATTTTTACGTCATGTTTTTCAAAATATGTTTTTGAAATTTGGCTAAATATTTAAATTATTTATTACTCGACCTGTTCTAATGTAATTAAGATTTGATTAAAATGTAATAAATGAAATAAAATTCAGGTTTAGAGAAAATTTCGAAAAATTGAAAAATAGGCCAAAATATTTTATTATGAAGATAATCTATACGAAATGACAAGAGGCTTTATATTAGTTCTGCTTATATTAACATGAAAATCCAAAAAATAGTTTACAAAATGACAGTCTTAGCAATTGTGACATTAATTTATGCTGATTTATAATATTTAGAAATATGATTCGGTTCTTTCTTTATCGGTTATTTAATAAAACATAAACAGAAAAATTGTAAATATTCCTGTGAATATTGATAAAAAATAAAAAGGGTATTAATTTCTATCTTTTAAAATTTGATTACTAAATCGTTGTCTCGTTTAATAGACATCAGCTTGCTCTGTAATAAAAAAATTCCTGTTTCTCATTCCACAAAAATATATAATTACCATTATAGTTGACTTTTTTGAGTGAAATTTCATGCTTAAATGTTTCTCATTAGTTAACTTATCAAATGAAACTCTGAATACTTTCAAAGCCTTTTTATTAATAACATTTTGAAAACTAATACTCCCTGATTTAAAAGATACCAGATCATATATTCTATTTTTTCTTCTTATTCTATATATCTTTCGAAGCGCAATTCATTTTCAAATCTTTTCTGAAAATCTTTTTTTTTGAAGATGTTCACATAATTTTATTGGCAATTCTTAAAGTAATCGTTTTTACTACATTCTCATTTCTTACAACATCTTACTTCTTTACCACAACCAGTCTAGCTCAAATAATTTTGGCAGAGTTGCCAAAGATTTGTCGCCTTGAATTGTTGTGGTCAAATAAAAACCTTTTCGATTGGTCAATTCAGGACGTTTTTATTTGATTATTCAATTGGATATATATTGCATATAAAAATTTGAATTACTTGTTTCATAACGTGAAATATGTAAAAATAAATAATGACTTTATAGTCCCATCATACTATCACCAAAACCTTCTTTTGACCAATCCCGGCTTTGGTTAGCATTTGTGCTAATTCACAGTTCTTTCACCACTGTCTTTCTGTTTACATTATCATAACTAATCCATTTCTCATCTCCAGTTATTAATCGTTTCAGAAATTTATCAGTTTTGCTGCATTTCAGAAGTAAATCGTATATTCTAATGCGCTGTGTTAGGTTAAATTCCGCATGATTATAATGATCCATAAATGAGGTTTTTCCCATATTCCAGTTTCTTTAATCGCTTTTCTATGTAAGTATATGAAACATTAGGTTCATTTCATATCTGACACTTTGTTATATGTCGAGCCCTTTCCATTTTTTTATTTGTTTGCTAGAAAAAATAATGGACGACCATGGCGTGTTTCATCTTTCAGAAAAATTCTCCATCACGATTTTGGATCTCAGTAATACATATCATGATTAAATAAACTCAATGTACATTTTTCTAAGATATAGAATTTACTGTAAGTATTTAATTGTTTTAATAAGTCGATATTATCGAATTCAAGTTCAGTAATTTCAATTTTAATAATGTTTTCTATTGAAAGAAAAAGTGCAAATAGGTAATATGGAATCAGATACATTTGTCAGATAGCATCTAGAACACTTGAAATGGTAAAAGATACCTACAGCGAATATTAATGAGAAAAATATTCAAAGATATTGAGAGTATTAATGATCTTTGGAATTATGGGAGACCAGCAAATAAGAATGAAAAACATACGAAATAAATCAGGTTAATGAAGAAATATCCGGGATCTCGCTAAAGACTACTGGTATGTTAGATCCAGTTTTAAAGTTGTCTACGAAAATATAGATCACCTTTATCCATACAAAATCAAAATAATCAATGAGTTACATGACGAAAACTATACCGAAAGAAATTGAAGTGAATACTTACTTCATATAGACCCTGTACAGATATAACTATGTGCAATATTTTCAGATATTCAAAATGATAATTTTATTTTCAATTTTTCCAAAAATTGAGAGATCTCAAGAAAATGTTATAATTTCTACAGAACATAAAGTGAAACTGTAGATAAATATGAATTACAAAAAAAATTATTTTTAAAGTCTAAATTTTTATTAAGCAACCAACTCATGCCTGCTTTCAAATTAGCTTTTCTTAACACAGCACTTGGTGTAATAGTGAGCACGAAATTTCATTAATAATGGCTTAATTATCTATCATTCAATTGTAGTTTATATGTTTATCTAAAATCTAATGATTGGCCTAGTCTCTACAACGGCGTAATGAGGACTAGAAACTACATTGTAGAACCTGACACAAGAATGAAAACATATTTGATAAATCTGAGCGATTAGGAGCAATTAAATTTAAACAAAGTAATAAGAAAGCAAACATTATGAGATAATTAAAAAGTTAATAAATAATTGTTAATATATAATTACATCATAATTGAAATTGTTTTAATTTTCGAAAATTTTGGCAGATTTTTAAAAGAAGAGGATCTGTTTTTTCTTAGATTTGAGTTTTAGTGAAGTACACAATACTAAAGCCGTCATTTTTATCTAGAATTTTATCAACTTTAAGCAAGATCACTTAAAGCTTTTAAAATTTAATGTCTTTTATAGTGAAATTGAAGTTATATTATGACCTACACGGGTAGCGGTATATTTTCTTTTATTTATGTTACTTTTCGAAACAAAAATATAATTTTTTTGATAATATAACTTTAATAATTATTTACAATATAAAATTATAATTAATAAATTATTTCTATTTTATTTAAAATGTTTTATTAATTCTTTTCAGAAACTTTATATTTTTAAAAATGTTTTGATGCCTTATTCAAATAAATAGTGCGAATAAAAAAGTAAGATGAATTTAATTTTAAAAAGTATTTGGAATTCATCAACCTTAAACAATTAAAGAAATATCAAGGAACTTGTACTGTCTAATTGCCAAATAAATCAGAAAGATCTGGTACATATTACTTGAATATCAAAAGGAAGTATACAATCCATTTTGAAAAATGATTTAGAGATGATCAAGAGTCTTCTCCCCCTTGTCCCCAAAAAATTAAAATTTTTAAAAAGACGTCGAGTTGAAGTTGCTTAGGAGATGCTTTCAATGGATGATAAGTATGTGAAATGCGTAATCACATGTGATGAAATATGGATCTATGATTACGACTCAGAAACCGCACCCAATCAAGTGATTATCGTTTCAAAAATACCTGAAAGCACGATCAGAAATAAGATGGAATAAGAAAATAAGTGAGCTTGTCCGTAATCTAAGAACTGCACACACTTCAATTTCTTCTGTTTAGAAATCGTCAATAGATAAAAAAGATTAAGAGTAAAAATTACTATTGTTATTGATTTTCCACAATAGTTTTTATAATTTTCAAATTAATTAAGTTACAAGCTTTTTGAAATTATTTATGGAATTCGTTAAGAAAAAAATCTAGAAAATGATTTCTACATATATTATAAAAAATCAATAATGGAAAATGAAAAAATGTGAAAATTATAATAATATTTTATTGTAACTAGAAAATATTGTGAAAAGGGCATTTGTGAACTTTTAAACATCAGACAAAATAACATTTTAATCACGCCTGTAAAGATTAAAAACCCAATTTTAATATACAAATTCATAAGAATCCATAAAAAATTTTAATTTAATAATAATATAATAAATAATAATTATTGATTTCAGATATTATTAAATATATTTACTATTTTGCAGAATCTATCAGCTGAAATTCATTTGATCTTGAATAGCATAACTGTACATCTTCATCTTTCCAAAGCTCAGTGACTACATCGAAAAACTCCTTTAAAAAATATATCAATCAAATTTATAATTATAAATTTTTTTGTTCTTTAACTTTAAAATTATTAATGAAAACCAATGAGATTATATATATTTACAAATCGAGACAATATTGATTTTTTTAAAGTTTAACTATCAGATCATTGAGGATCTTTCATAGTTAAATTTTATGAAATAATTGCATAATTTCCATGTAAAGGTACATTACTACAAAAGTATTCCTTAGGATTTTTATGAAGATTAAATTTTAACATAAAACAAGTTAAAATAAATCAAGTAATTTATAAAACACTGAATATAAATATATATATATATAAAATAGTAATGATACGATTTGATAAGTTTAGTTCCGAAAGTAAAATTAAGAACAATTTTATTAAAATCATGATCTCCTACAAGGATTGTTCTCAGACACCTTTAGGTCTTATGGATAAAGACTTTGGTAGTCCACCGTGGACCTCGGGTATGTTTTTTGAAAAGTAACGTTAATCAATAACATTTTATTTCATTTTCTTTTTTTATCATGGTGTTTCCGACATTTTTAATGTGGTTTTAGATGAGGTCAGAGTTTGATTTATTTGAGACATTAGCGAGGCATAGCATCTTGCGTAACGATTTGAGATATTTTGATATTTTTTGTAGTTAGAGATATATTGTTGGACATTACACTTGTAGATAGTTTCTGTATCGATTGAATAAAGATTACATATTAGTAGTTCATTTTTTTCGCATGGAGTGTTAATTTAACGAACACAACTATAAATTCTTTAGATTCAGGCCTTCATGAGCTTAGTTAATATAAAACATTTTGTATAACAGGAATAATATTAATAATATAATAATAAACAAAAAAATATTTTATAAAAATAAATAATAAATTGACAAACATCGGGATAATCATAATCTTTAATCAATGCTTTCTGAAGAAACTGAATTTTCTGAGAGATTTCGAATTTTTTTGGTATTATTTGCAATTTATTCATTGATACGACAATGGCCAATATAGCATCACAGACATTTTTTCTGATTGTTGGAATAAATTCAATTTTTTCTCTAACATTTAAAATTGTTTTAACAATAAAAATAACATAATAATTAAATCACAATAATGTAATGTCTATACAACACACAAGATCCATGTCTTTGGATCCAAGTCATGCAATAATATTACAATTAATTATATGAATTAATATTAACAAACAGAAAAAAATAATCAATGCTTTGCAAAACATTAAACTCAAAGTGTGAAATAAAACGATTTATTATTAAATTCAAAGAAAATGATAAAGTATAACAATAAAAAATAATCTCATCGGAGCGATCAATGGATCCTCGCTAGCCCATGTACCTATGGATTTTCAAACTCCACGAGACCCATTGCATAATCTTGCTGGTTCCTCATAATGTAACGAAATTAGAAACTCACAATAGTTTTCTAAATATATTCCGAATAAATCTTTACGTTGTTAACAAAGAAATACTCTTCTGGCGTTTTTAAAATTTTTCAAATATCTTCCCAAATTATACTTATACATTGCAAAGAGTTTTTTATGGCCTTCCGTAAATTACTCCACCTTATATATATAGATTGGCTCACACGAGCTAATATTTATTTTCTTTCTTAGAATTAATTGATATTCCTAAATTTATCGTTCTGGACCTAATTGCGCCTTGTCAGAATCTTGACGTCGAGATTTAACAATTTTTAATGTTATTTTTATATTATTATTAATGTTAATGATATATGTACTGCTTAATTGACTTATTTTATTATTTTCAGAATTTTATTATTATAAGGAGTTGCTCGAACAATTAGTTTGTTTGAATTTATTTAAAATAAGGACATCACGTCTAAATTAACAATTATTAAATGTTTTTAATTTAAAGTTTATAAAAATTATACGAGGATGGTTCAATAGGTCCATGAAAAATCAAAAGCCGACTAATACATTTACACATAACAAGGTTTATTTTTCAACATAATCCCTAAGTAGGTCTATACACTTCATCCAACGTTTCTAAAGTTTATTAATTCCTTCTTTATAAGAAGATTGATCCAGTCCTTCAAAATAAGCACTTACTTCATGAATGATTTCAATATCCGATTGACATTTTCAACCTGCAAGCCATTTTTTCATGTCTGGAAAGAGGAAATTATCAGACGGGGCTAAATCGGGAGAATATGGTGGATGTGATAGCAGATGGTTCGTCTGATTTTATCCACTCCTTGATTGACTTTTAGATGTAGGGGTATACTGGTGAATCCACGTTTCATCTACATTGATAAAACGACCAAGAAATTTATTTGGATTGTCTTGGAATAAAGCCGAACCTTGCTCCGAACTTCGCATACGCTCACGCTTTTGATCAACTGTGAGCAAGCGCGGCACTCATTTCGCAGACAGTTTTCTCATTTTCAAATTTTTATGCAATATTTAAAATGTTGATCCAACTGATATGCCAACAGCCTGGGCTATCTTGTGTACTTTGATTCGTCGATCATTAAGAACAATATCGTGAATCTTTTGAATAATTTCTGATGTTTTCACTTCATTTGGACGACCAGGTCGTGCAGAATCATCTATGCTTGTACGGACACAATCGAATTCGGTGAACCATTTATGGATCATCCCGATTTATGGTGAGGAGTCACCATAATATTTAATGAGTTAATATTAAATCTGTTTCGCTGATTTTTTACCTCTCAAAAAAATGTTTTAGGAGTACTCGAAATTCGTGATCGTCCATTTTCATATTGATAATTGTTATTGACAACTTTGAAATGTGATATAATTAAAACAATTTTATGTTTTTACCTGAAATTTCGATTTTACATTTTCAATGTCTAAATTGTTTATTAACAAAAATTAAAACACTAGTGTTAAAATTTTTTTTATTTTCACGGACTTATTACTACAGTTTTTTGAATATTTAATAAAATATTTTAAATAAATGTTAATAAATTTTTATAAAGTAAATAATTTAGTTTTAAAAAATAGGTGAGATCCATGTTTGAAAAGTTTTTTTAGGTAATCGGAAATATATTATTATTTCCTTGACCTTATATTATTATTTAAAATGATTACACAAGAATATAACTATTATAATTTTTATTGTCGGACCCCTTTCGGTCTCTATGGATCACGCCTTATTATATTGGGTTCATTGATAAGGAAGTCTGTATGTAAATGATTGCTAATTTGTCACTGTTTTCGTCTTTAGTTAAAGAAATGGTAAGCAAAGTATGATTGCTAAAATGATTTATTTAAATTATCATTAATTTAAGAAGACATAAGAAAGACTGTCTTGGTAACCATTTCATTCAGAAATTGCCAATATTAATGGAAATGAAACAATAACAATTAATCTTAAATTTAGGTAGTGATATGAAATAGAAAAATGGAATATATTTCAACATTTGAGAAAAAGTATTTATAAAAGTCAGATGAAAATATGAAAATACTTTCTCGATATTAAGGGTGTTCCAGAAATAAATTACCATTACAATATTAAAGTATGAATTATTACTGGTTTGAAAACCCATTGACATGAATGATTTTCATCTGCTTAATAATTGTACTTTTCCCAGATTCTCCGGTACCTAAATTAAAAACCATCTTAATAATTTTTTTAATATTTAAATTTATCATTTATTTAATTTCAATTTTTGTTTTATAAATCATTTTTTGGCAAAAAAATTAAAATTTATATTTTTCATGTTTTATAACATATATTCAGTTATAAAGAAAAATAATAAAGTTATTCCCAAAATTTACTAAACCGAATTAAGACTAAAGAAAATTATATAATAAATTACATTATAAAATTTAGGAATTGTGTTTTTTGACCGAGATACTTGAAAAACATAATATTGAACAATAAACATAATTTTCGAATAACAAATTTATTATAACTAAAAAAATTGATTGCCAATTCCTCGATTGAATATTTTGTCGCCACACCCATTCATATAGATATGATTCTTAAGAAACCCTTAATTGACACGATATTAATTTCCACTTTCCCCAAAAATCGATTCAATTCCTTATATGTGAGTATCTTTAGACAGTTAGAAATAGGCTTTCCATTTCGTGTAGCAGCGCAATGAAACACATCAGTGTTTTCTTTTGATGTAAATTCTTTGAATATTTTGCCACAACCATCGCATTTATCTTAAAATATTAATAAGATAACACAAGTAATATAAATTATCTGATAGAGATAACAGACTATTTTCTCTTTAAAACAGAAAGGCATCGGGTGGAACATCCATCACTATGTTGTTTATTAATAAAAAATCCATTTCTTTATTATCAATATGAAAAAGTTGAGTATTTATATAAAATCAGTCAAAAAGTAAACTTGGTGTAAATCAAGTAATAACTGAAAATAAATTTTACTGCTTATATTTATAAAAATATATAATTAAATATATTTTTGCATTAAAGGCTTTAGATTATCAAATAAGGTAACATTATCACCCAGTTTACTTTTGTCAAACGATAATCGGAATAATGAATTATCAACATTATTTGGATAACATAATTCGTTCCCAATAAATAAAATTATCAAAGTAATATTAAGGTATTATCCCGAGCAATAGATAAGTAATTACTTATTATTAAAATGTATTGGTTAATAACATTAATTATTTTATAAGAAAAATTAAGGTACCTTTTTTCAGTCAGGATAATTTAAAGTTTTTTTTTCTATTAGAGCCTCCTTGTATTTCTTAAAATTTAATGTTTTAACACTTATATTATTTTATAAAATCTTTTTCGTGTTTTGATTAAGATTTTTTATTATAAGAAACGCTACATATCCTTATCTGAGCTTGTCTAGAATTCATTATCATAGACAGGTTTATAGATTATATTTTTAGGTTTTTATGAGATTTGGCAGAAAAAAAATAAAAGTTAAACATTATATATATAATGATTATAAATAATGAATAAATGAACATAATAAATGAAGTCCATTTTTTGAATTAAATTTAATTAATTTAATTATACTTCAAATTACAAATGAAGTTTTAAATATTAAAATATTTAAAAAAAATAAATAAAAAAAAATAATAATAAATATTAGTAAACATAAAATTGCCGCTGAATATCAAGTCAGAAATAATAAAAAACTATAACACTAAGACTTAGTGAAACAGATTAAGAAAGATCAAGAATTTACCAATCTGTTTCAAAGCATATCATTTGAAATGTTAAACATTGTCCAAAAGTGAAAGATTTCGAAATTAAAATCAAATTAAGATCTCCTAACTTATGATTTTCAAACTTTATTAAATCTTAAAACTGATGATTATGTAATATACTAAAATTTTATTTTCCCACTTAAATATTGATTTAAAATATCGGTACTTCTACAAAAATATTATAAAAATTATCTGTATTAATTCTATAAATAAACTTTTATTAAATAAATTATAAAGTTATTCATCTTTAATCTTACACTAAAGACCTCTGCGTCTTGGTTTCAGATGTATCTTGAATTATTTTCGAAAATAATTTGATTCAATAATATAATACCGAAAGGAAAATCTTTATTGACAAAAATTGTTTAAAATTCTCAACTTAATAATGAAATTAAAAAAATATTCCTTCTAACTTAAAGAAATGTCGGCAATCATTTTAATAACTTTTATTAAATTAATTTTAAAAATAAATAATAACAAATATATTATTATTCTAAATAGCAACTGATTGCTTGTTTACTATTAATTAAAACTATCGATTGATTCTCTCTTCTGTTTACTATTACTATTGTTTTTTCTAATAATCTGCATGCTAGTTTTTGGCACTTAAATTTAGAATCAAAGTACATTATTTTATTTTACATGCTTACCGATTTGTTACTTATCGCATTTTTAGAAAATCACTTTTAGAAATAATAATAATAATAATAATAATAATAATAATAATAATAATAATAATAATAATAATAATAATAATAATAAT
>JBBMKC010226625.1:0-11832 GCA_037834085.1 Bipalium vagum | reverse complement strand
CCACATTTGTGTTGATATGATTTAAAATATTCTTCATTACAAATATCACAAACTTTTTTATTTCTATAAGATTTACATGTATGTTGATTTTGAAATCCTATTAAACAATCATGACAATATTGTTTTGATTGTAAAAAGCTGCTATTTTTGTAATTGAAATAAATTTATGATTTTCATGATCATAATAAATAAAAGTTTGTTTTTTAAAATTTTCATTTCCTCTATATAAAATAGATTCATTATTATAAACTATAATTCTTACGTTTAAAAAATTTTCAAATTGTTTTAAATCATCAATATTATTCCCAGGTCTCCAAGGTGAGCAGCCTATAGCCTTAGAACAATGTAGGTAGAGACATCTTCAGTATTTATTGTTTGTTCTGATTGTAAAATTTTTTCTAATCATGTAAATAATTGATTTACTACTTCTCCTTTTTTACATAAAGGAAAACAACTATGTCCTGAATAAATTAAAGAATGTAAAGGTGTCAGTTTAACATTATAATTATTATTATTATTTGTAATGGTTTCTAAAATACGATTTAAACAATTAGTAATAGTTCTTTCTGTAATATCTTTCGGAGAAATTTTAAATTGATAAACTATACTTAAATGTTTTTTATAATAATGAGAATTTAAATAAGTTATTTTATTACCTTCAAAACTTATAAATTTTAGATAATAATCATCGTGAAATAAATCGTCAGGAAATTAACATTCTTCAAAGCGTAGAACATTTTGTATAGCTTGCCATTCATCGAGATTGATGATTGAATTTGCTTGGGTGTTTCGAGTAGACATTTTTTAAGAAAAAATTTGATTTTTTCAGTTTTAAATTTTTGATTTTTTTATACTCAACTAAAAAATATTTATTTGTCCCTAGTACAATTTTTTTTTAAAATAAAAATTAGAAAAATCGAATATCAAAAAAAATATATTTGTCCCCATTACAATTAATTTTTTTTGATTACTTTTTTTAGTGATTTATGACTTAAAATGTATCTTATATTTTTTCTATTTGTATGACACAAAGTGTATCCTGTTTATCAAGACATTTTTTCGTGAACAAAAACAATCCCTGAATTTTTAAAAAATAATTTTATATTTGCCTTTTTTTATTTTATATATATATTTTAAATTTCTTACATTTTTATATTTTTTATATTATTTATATTTTTATTATATTTTATTTTTAATATTTTTAATATTTTTAGTAATTTTGTTGCCAAATATATTTTTTAAACCTATTTTTTAGAGCTGAAAAAAAATGGGGAGATAAGCAGAGTACACTTTGTGCCCCCTACCACTGCATCCAGTACCGTCTTAATTTTTTTCAAATTCGGTGTCGTGAAGTCCTGATTCTTTAGACAGTAGTCGATGACATAATTTTAGAGAAAATGTCCACAATTATAGTCATTACCCTGCAGTGGAATAACACGGCGTGCGGATGACATCAAGATTAATTCGCTCTATGAAAATGATAGATATTGGACAATTCTTGTAAGAAAATTGTGAAACTTCTTCTGCTTCACGTTCAGTTCACTCCGAACTGGATCTAGGAGAAATTCTGGTTCGATAATTCGTCCGCTATGAAGGACCCAGTGTTTCAACTCCCAGTGTACCAACCAAGTAAGTAAAAGTAAGGAATTTGTAATTTAAGGATCTAAGGAAGAAGTTTTATCAAAAATAACTGAGGTTAAATTCCGAATTAGGGAGTATAAAGTTCTTAGATTTTCACGAGAAATTGGTGGATCTTTGAGAAGAAAGGGTGAGATTCCAAAGTTTCTGGATTTTCAGTGAGATTTGAGAAAGAGAAAATACGTGCAGAAAAACTGTATTGCTTTTGACAGAAAGATAGAAAGAGCAAAAGCGAAGGAGATTGTTGAAATTGAAAGAGATAGATCTTAGAAGAAAAAATCTATAGGAATTTTATATTAATATCTCCGTATCTTATACCCATAATATCAGTGAATGGTTTAAATGAATTTGGCTTTGGAGGATCCTTTAGTGAAACTCCTTTTCCCTGGTTTTTAACATTATATAGCTTGGTTGACATATTCTGAACCGTTACAATGAACTTGTTATCTTCTTACACCATCACATCCATTTCTTATTTCGACCTCTTTTTTTATTTTATGATTTTAAATGGTTCAAAGGTATAAATATTTATTATGGTAACCAATACGTTTTCGGAATTTTCTATATCATACATATCATTCAAATTTTTATCATAAATAAAGTTTGTTTTAAATTATTATTAAATTTAATTGTAGAAAAAAATTATTATTTTGTAATATTTTTTAATTCTAGACAATTATGAAAAATCTAACAAGCAAATTATTGTTATATGAGTTCCAGCTCGTGCATTCTGCGGCTAGGGCTATTTAAAATGTTCTGGAAGCCAAAAGAGAAGATATAATTAAAAAAAGGGCTGCATATGAAAAATTTTTAAAAAAAATCGAAATTGCAATTTTGACCTGGAAGATGAGCCACTTACTGATAGGTCATGTTTGTTGGAATCACGCCTTCAGCACAGTTATAAACTGCAACCCATCATCAACCCAGAAGATGATCCGAAGGTTTGCGCTTTAAAAACACTGTAAGGAGATATTTACATAAGCTTGATTTGGTTGATAAGAGCTTCCGAAGCGAAGTGTAATTCGTAAATTAACAAAGGAGCAAACAAATAGGACGATTGAGTATTTGCACATAATTTTTGCAAAATCCTCAGGATATTCGTTTAATATCAAAAGAACTGTTACTTTAAGAAAAGTGGAATTATTAAAACAATCTAGATAATATATAATAATAATTATATTTTCCTACTTATTATTTCTATGATAATCATTATATTTTAATCTATTTTTAAGAGTTTTCCGTGACTTAATATGGGCTTTGTGACAACATTTACAATTTTTTTTTGAAAAAATCGGTTATTGGTTTTATTAGAAAACATTTATAACATTTTTTTGTTTTAATTGAAAGGTAAACTTATTATTTTATTCTTAAATTTATTATTATTTATAGCTTCCCCTTTATCAATATTAAAGATTTAGTTCACCATTTTTTAAATAAAAAATTAAATATCCATATGATATATTTATTTTGTACATATCTAATTTGTCTTTATATTCAATCGATATCCAATCGATAAAAAAACGTGATTTTTTTCAGGGATTTTGTTTTGACATCCGAATAAATGATATTTCTGATCTTTGTTAATTTTTCGGCTTATGACCATTTTACATAAGTTTTTTTAATATTCCATGTTCTTGCAGCTTCCGTGTACTATTTTGAACCGCACTCGTTGAAATATTGAGTTCATTTGAAACTATCCTCTGAGACAAACCCTTTTTCAATTTCTTAATGACTAGTTTTCTAATATCTTTTGATATTCTTTGAATTTCTAAAAAATATATTACTGAACCAATATTATAATATTAATAGTAAAATGTTGTAGATATAGATTTTACTTTAAATATTAATTTATTCCCTAAAATACTGTATATATTTAAATAACATTAAATTTTTAAAAAATCCCGTACTATAAAAATGTATTTTAATAATTATGAAACATTTATATGTAATATTGTTTAATGAAATAAACTTAACATCAGCATGTATTTGAATTAAAGTAATTTAAGTCCTAAAACTTCTAATTCAAACCATAATCTACTATTATTTCCATTTTTACATGATGCCCAAAACATATGGACGGCATATATATAGCATTTTTCCAATTTTATTCTATGACCATGTAACCAAGTAAAAATTCCATTATCTTCATTTATTCCTTTATCAACAAGTAGGAAATAGCAATCTTAATTTATGAATATAAACAAACATTATTTTTCTAAGATTTTAAACCAAAATTAACTTTTTTTTACTATATAAGGACTGGTAGATTTATTTTAAATTTTATCATATTCATTTATTTCTATTTTATTACTTTTATTAATTTCTTTTACTTTACTGTCATTATATATCTTGCCTTCTTTTAAATAACTATAGCTATATAGTTCAAATTTTATAGCTTAAAAAATTCTATTAAAGTTTAATTAGACATTTCATCTTTCATAAGCACTAATACACCAGGTTTTATAAAGCATTTAATTTATATTCCATATTTTCAATAGTTTCATTATTATATTAAATTAATAGTACAAATACAGAATCCGTGTATTTCATATTTACTTTTTTATTTGAAAAGTTGTTAAATCTTCAGAAAATATTTTACTTTATCCAAATGTTAATTTAGAAGCACATAATCCAAATTTTATATCATCTAAAACTATTTCTATATTTTGTCTTTTTCTAATATTTTCTAAAGTTTCTCCATAAATTAAATTAGTTAATTTGAAATAGAAATCAGCAAATCCATTTTTATTTCTTTTAGCTTATATTCTCTTTTCCATATTAAATTCTATTTATGATTTTAACCAAGTTGATTTTTTTAAAACTAGTTTTTTATGAATCTCTTTATTATCTCTCAATATTTAAATACAAATATTGATATAATTAAATCTTTTATTGTATATTTATATTTATCAAATTGAATTAACATTAACTTTTCTGAGAAGATGTTTAAAGTATTATTTATAATTCGATAATTTTCTAACATACTTTCTTTTACTTTACCTTTTTCTGAACAGAATGGAAAATACTATTTTTATCGTGTAATTCAAAAGAATTCTCTAAATTAACACATAAATAAGTCCTTTTTTATTAAATGATGATAACAATGTTCTGTCATAACCCATATTTTTATCTTTTTTCATTTTTCTTGTTGGTAATCTCAATTTCATGTAGCTTGAACATCAAGATTTTGCATCATAATATCAGGTAACGAAGTAAGTCTTTTCGTTTTTTAATTAAATACTAAACTAAGACTGAAGTTAAATTTAATTTATTAATCATAAAACTTTATTAAAAAATTAATCATTCAGATATTCCCCATCTTTTTCTATTACTACCTCCCATATATTTAGAGGTTTATTGATCCCAGTAATAAAGAAATCTCGATCTTTTGAATGAAAAAAAGAAAAAACAAGTAAAAATCGAATGGGGCAATATCGGGACTATATGGTGGATGTTCCGTTAGAGTCCAGTTCAATTCCTGAATCACCTTCCAACGTCTTCATTGATTTGTGAGGCTTGGCATTATCTTGGTGGAAAATCAATTGTTTTCGGTTTATCAAACTGCTCCGGTTTTCCTTCATAATGGCATGAACTTAGGTATGAAGTGTTCTTAGCATGCCACAATAAACATCAGAATTAATGGTTTCCCCAGATTTGAGAAACTCCTGATAAATAATTCCACTAGAATCCCACCAAATGCATAAAAGAACCTTGTTTCGTGTAAGGTTGCGTTTTTCAATTTTTTGCGGAGGCTCTCATTTCAACGACCACGATCTTCGTCTGGTTATGTTATCATGATAGATCCACTTTTCATCGCAAGTGACTATCCGGTCGAGAAAAGGATCATTTCGGTTTCCTTCGATAAGTTTTGAATAAATTCCAATGCGATCTATTTGTTTTTTTCAGTTAGTTGGTGGGGAACCCATTTTTCGAGTTTACAAGTGAATCCTAACGCTTTCAGTCGGTTTCTTGTGGCTTTATCGCTTATATTTTACTCAGAAGTGATTTGTTTAGAACTAATTGATCTACTTTGTTCAATGAAGTTCATAATTTGATAATCCTCCAACTTTTTTTGCCTTTCAGATCTCTCTTTGTCGACACTTGAATTTTTTGAACCAATTTTGCACTGTTCACAGTTGCATTGTTCCTTCACTAAGCACCTCGTTAAGTTTGAGACAATTTCATTTGTGCTTGTGTTAATTTTCCATTTGTAATAAATAATTGCTCGAATTTGTGATTTATCCAGTGAAATTTTAGAGCACCAATTTCAGAGGATAATTGTTAATAACTAATTTATTTAAAATTTATTTTAGAAATTATTAATTTATTTCCTTATTGCTGTTAAAATCATCTGTAACATACCTAAAAAATTATAAAGTAAAGAAAAGGTCAAAAAATTATTACCATGAAGTCAAAAAAAGTCAAAATAATTTTGTTAAAAGTAAAAAAAAATTCCCTAATGATTTCTCTGTAATTTTTCATTAGAAAATATATTCATATTTTTACATAATACATAATGATTATTATAAAAATGACAAATTACATTTTTTTTCTATAGTTGTGTGGAAGTTGTCGCAGTCAATATCAAAGAGGAAAATGAATTAGATAATATTGCAGAATTATTATTTACAATATTTACATATATTTTATTTGATTGAAGTTTTTGTTTAAATTTTATTATGTTATTGACGATTTTATAGTTAACAAATCAAAAATAATATTTCTAATAATAAGAACGTTACCAGTGTTTGGAAAGGCAGTAGAATAACAGAAACAGAATAACAGAATTGGCATGTCAATGAAAATAATGATACATTACAGTTATATAACAATGAAATGATAAAAAAAGTTAAAAAATAATATTAATATTAAAAAAATATGACATCATACAAGAAATAATGACATAAGTGACAACATTAGAATGACGCTGGCATACAAAAAATGGATAGTGAAAAATAGTATAAATACCCAGAAGAAAATCATAAATTTATCTTTTAAAAAATTCTGATCTAATAGTTTATCATTGCTATTATAAAAGAAAGAAAAATTAAAGACAAGAGTTTATTATTAATCAAAAGTAATTAAATAATCAAAGAAAATATTTTTAAGTGAGTTTATAATTAATTATTAATAATACGCTGAACGTAAATATTATTTCTCGTCTATGCTTTTGTTAAAAAATATTTTAAGTTTCTCCTTTTTTTATTTCCACCAATTACAGTCTGAAAAATTAGTTATCATATTCGATATTTTCATTTCAGTACATCTCCACATTTTCTCGTCTAGATTGAACTCTTCTTAAATTAATTAACAGACATTTTAATCTTTTGTGTTTGTGAGTTTATTTAAAACCTTGTAAAATTTGTTATATAAACAATTTTTAAAAAGATTTGTCTTCATTTATTCTGTTGCTGTGATCGGTACACTATCTTAAAATGTTTATATGGGGAATCAGATAAAAAAAATTTCATCACCCCACGTCCACGAAGTAACAATTGGATAAGCTATAAATGTTCAATATGTATTGGTGATATTATTTTATTTTCATTTGTACTCTTTTCTGATAATTCAAATACGTCTACTAATATTATCTTAACTATTAAATTTTTTATATCTTCTATCTTCATGGCAAAAATTATATTATTTAAATTTAACTCATTCAAATAACTATAAAATTCTGAAGGATTTACATTATCATTAACAGAATAAATAAAACATTTTATATCTTTATTTTTTATATTAACAATATATCGTGAAGAATTAAATGGTAATTCAACATAAGAATAACCAAAGAAACTTTGGTATTAAAATAAATCTAGTATAATTGTTAAGAAAAACAAGAATATCAGAACGATTGTTGTCTTCTTTTAAATTCAGCTTTCAGAATGACTACTGTCGTCTTTTGGACTCAACTTTTCAAAATGATTGCTGTCCGTTTTTGAAGTATCTGTGTGATATCTTCTTAGAATTTATCTTTTCGAATGCTTGACCTCATTTTCTTTTATACTAGTTCTTTTTCTTGCGTCGGCTTTGTAATCTGGAGGCTTGTTCTGTTTTGAAATTGGTAGGCTATTAGTTGAATTTTTTATTACTGTATTGAATATTGTTGATTGATTCTTGAAATGTTTTTACGAAATCTAGCTTGTAATTTGGGATATGGCTTGATTATAGAAAACATCTAGAACTATTAGTATTAGATCATCTTTAGACTCAATTCTCTGACCTAGCAGGTGATTTTTTAAGTAATGAAACAAGAAAAAATCACTGGGAGCCAAATCAGGGCTATGAGGTGGATGTGAAATAAGAACAAAGCCTATTTGCCGAATAGCATCCGCATTTCGGTTAGCTGTATGAACTGGAGCATTATCCGTGAAGAGAAATAGGTCTTGATTCTTTGGTTTCCGTCTCAGATTTCTCAGAAATTGTATGCAGTGAACAGTAGTAGTGAAAGTCGATGTTTCCTTGAAAAAAGTCAATTTTGATCACATCTTTTGCATCCCATAATACACTGAGAGTCAGACATTTTCGGTGATATGTCCCTGAACGAAGAATGATTGGTGCATTTTCCTTAGGAAATACACATTCACGAGACTCATTCCTACTATATGGAATGTAAAGACTCAATGGAGTATTGTCCTCTGTTACAATATTCTTCAAAAAACTCTGTCCAATAGAATGAAATAGGTCCAGATTTTCTTGAGATATTTTCATTCGCTTTTTTCGCATTTCCGCTGTCAAAAAACGTTGGAAAGATCTGTTAGATAATTTTCTGATTCCAATGCTCTCTAGCATGTTCTGCACAGTCTTCTTGCTTCAATTAAGTTTAGTTGAAAGCTCTCTCTGAGTAATTCGCCTCTCTTCTTAGACAATTATCTTCAATTTTTCCTATTTTTGTTCTCCAATTTCTTTAGGTCGTCCACTTTTTTCTTCGTCAAACACATTGTTCCTGGCACAGGAAATCTCTCTTATTCAATTGTACACAGTTGCCTTACACGGTGCTTCATTTCCATATGCTTCCTCAAGTTGAGTATTAATTTCCTTCTTTTCTGTCTTCTTTCCCAGCAAAACCGTATGACATTTTTTAAAAAAAAGTCGTGCCTAATGTCAAGAAAAATTTACCACTTTAAACAGATTTAATAATACTAACCTATATATATAATATGTATAATAATTTTAAAAAATTAATGAAATTCTTAATTATATTTCAAAACGAGTCTAAGGACTTTTTATCCACACCACGTTTATATAATACTAAGTATAATCAAGATCACTTTTATATTTTGATGATATCCCAACAACGATTTTTAATTTAAAATCTTAAATTAAAGGAAGGATTTCAATGGAAAAATTCATAATACTTTCCCATTCAACATATCAAGGAATAGTTTATAGATTTCATGAACTTTTCCATATATAAATGAATTGTAGTCCTGGCAAAAACCTTCGGGACAATCCGAATAAGTATGTCACATAATCAAACACTTGATGATCAAAGCCTTAAATATGTGTAATACTTATTACACGCTGTGCTAGTGTGATTAAATCCAGGTAACTTAACAACAATCAAAACGTAAAGTACACCATAACAATTAAAAATAAAAAAAACAATTACATTACCTTCAGTTTTTATATGACATATAACGTTTTTTTAACACAGATCAACTCATATGATGTTTCTTCTCTAATGTAAAACTAAAAATGATGTCATTATTGGTTTATGTGGGTCGGCACAAAAAATGCGAAATTTCAAACAAATTAGAAAGTATATTATCTTACGATAAAAAGTTAAATTAATGTCAAAAAACCTTAACAATAACAATTTTCATATTTTATTTGAAAGTCACTCAGTTTTTGTTATATTTTACATGATAATAATAATAATATTCATAATACGCTTACTAATACTAATAATTATTATTATTAATATAAAATCATAATAATAACAATAATAATAATAATAATAATAATAATAATAATAATAATAATAATAATAATAATAATAATAATAATAATTAGTACAGAACAGATTTATTGGTTAAAACTTTAAAGGCTGGTCTTATAGATCAAACGAAGTTCAATTATATTACCATTTAAAAATAAATACTTCAATTTCAAAAGTATTCGATTAAATCAATAATAACGACAATGATTTATTTCTATTTACAAAAGAATGTTATAAAAATTATTGGCGCACGTTATTCCCGGACAGACAATAGTTTTTGCCGCAATTGTTATCCCAGTACTCACAGTTCTGACACCGGAACAGGACGGAGAATTCTGCGGACGCGTCTCGTTTGCTGCTGATCTCGGGCAGCAACAACTGGAACCAGAAAATGTCCGTGTTCTCCGACGTTCCGTGGATGCAAGAATAGTTGGACGTGAAGCAATAAAAGGCCTTGTGGTCTTGAAACGTTTGCCAGCCATTGAATGTGACACGAATCAATACCGATTTTTCAAAATCGATATTCTTCACTTTGACCGTCCCACTCAATTGCCACAGATTTTCCAAATCGGATCTCTGGCACAATCTTACAGAGTCCAAAGCAACGCTGTGATTGTTCAGGTGCTTTTCCACTTTATACAAGTCCACTGCAGGATTGGCAAATTCCATCAGCCACTGTTCGTTGAGGCATTTGGAATTGGTCATCGTCCGATCTTCAGAGTTGACTTCATCGAAATCCAGTTCAACTGAAGATCATTAAGGACGAATGATTACATTTATAATATGATTATATTTTCATTAAGATTCGATTAAAATATAAAACGAACAAATGTCTTTCGAACAGATTTCCGATAAGCTGTCACAGTTCTTGATCGTTATCAAATTGTATCCCTTTTCATCAGCAAAAGTCACTTTTCTCATTCTGGCCGACCGAAGTCTCAGCTGTTTCTCAAATTTATCTAGCATGATGCAAAAATATCTGAACACAAAAAGAATCCATTAATAATGGAAAATATATCGAAATCCTTACTCTTACAATTAGCTTTCGGCACAAAACAATTTAATTATAATAAGAAAAAATCGATATCAAATGTATATTTATACATTTATTTATTATCAAATATCATCTGTATATCATTCGTATATTTCTCAAGGTCAAAGTGATTTTCCAATTTTGTTTTTATGTTTCCACTTACTATTTATTTTAAGTATTATTATTGTAAAAAACTATTAAAAACTGGTTATTATTATTGTTTTTCAAAAAATATACCACAACGAAAAAAAATCCGATGTAGTTATAATTACTCTTAGATAATAATTTTTATAATTTTTATCTTTTTATTTACATATATAAAATTTTGTATTTTATTAATGTTTGATTTCAATTTGTATTTTAAATTTGAAAGAATTTAAATTGGAATAAAGTAAAAAAACAGTGTTAATTTTGGTACAGTTAAGATTTTTCAGTAATTATTAACGCTTGGTGTATAATGGGTTTAAAGGAAAATGTAGGCAGTTATTTCCTGGTTTTTATGTAATCTGTAAGAAGAGGGTTTTTCACAATGTTTGACATTTTTTTTAAAAATGCTTTTATTAAATACAAAATTAACATTGCTTTAAAAAGTCAATCAATTTCAAATGTTACCGTATAATCCTGTTAATAAACTGTGGCCTTTCTTACAAAAAACCTTAATTTTTAAAAATAACATTTGATTGTGGCCTATCTAGAGTTTTAACAAAAATTTTAAACAAAACAAAACATGTAACTTATAAAAAACAAACTATTACACATAACTAGGGAAATTATGCGAAGTTATGCAGAAGGTGAGAGGCACATGTTACATGAAACAGTTTAAGTTTAAACTTTAAAAATTCTCTATTCAATAGATTCAAAACAACCTGATAGATTCTGAAACCTGAGTTTTTTAATATATGTATCTTCGATCTGTCAACAAAATGGTAGAATGGTGTTTACTTACTGTGATTAAAAAATTGTTCCTTGCCAAAGCTTTATTTAATAAATGTTTGTTATTAAATCTATGCATTTCATGCCTTATGAGTCATACTTTATGACAAAATAATTAATTTGAATATTAAAGAATTACCAATCTCAAATAATGCATTGAATAAACTTTATTTTTTTAATTTATATAATAATAAAAATATAAATGATATTGTTAAGATCCTAGAGAATGATGGATAAAAAGGATGTTAAAGGTCGGAGCTTAAATGTCTCTCAGGTCTCAACGGTT
>JBBMKC010226614.1:0-11832 GCA_037834085.1 Bipalium vagum | reverse complement strand
TTCTATACACCCTAAAATTTGAAAAAAATAATATTAATAACAAGAACCTTTTTGTATTATTAGGTAATATATTCTTATTCTACATAACTATTAACAAAATCATGTCTATTAATAGTGATTTATTATTATTATTATTATTATTATTATTATTATTATTATTATTATTATTATTATTACTAGTTAATTATTGTAATGATACTAATATTCAATTAATAAGGAAAATCATAAAAAAATTCATTTGTTTCTAATCTAATTTAAATAAACAGTTTCATTTTTACAAATGTATCACAATTTTTAATATTTCAAAGCCTAATCATGACAACACCTAACCATCTCCAAAATCCACAAACTGAAAAGAAAATGCACTGTAAATTCACATACTGAAATAAGAAAATATATTGAATACCAAAACCCTTGAAATTATAAAGAAGATGGCCGTGTTTATAGAGAAGT
The DNA here is from genome assembly GCA_037834085.1 of Bipalium vagum. Taxonomy (NCBI): domain Eukaryota; kingdom Metazoa; phylum Platyhelminthes; order Tricladida; family Geoplanidae; genus Bipalium; species Bipalium vagum. The sequence goes on along the minus strand of JBBMKC010226614.1, from coordinate 11,379 downwards.
ATTGATTAATATATGTAAGATGGCGGTTAAAAACATTAAGTAATTCGAACTGCAATTAAAATTTTGAACAAATATCAAACATTAACGGAACCATTAAAAAGTAGAGCAAATTACTCTAGAGCAATTCTTCTTTTTTTTAAAAAAACGAAACTCCGTTTCAAGAGAAAATTATGTATTACATATGTCGCCTCCTTTGTTTACACATCAAATGATAAACGCTCCTTCGGTCAATACCTGTCTCTATGTATCTTCGATTTGGATTCGTTCATTGTTATATTCATTGCGGACATGTAAAAATACATCTTTTTCAGTTTTTATTAGATTACATAAAAATATTGCCTTACGAAAAACGAGTTAGGAATCATTGTCAACAGAAAATATTTACACCATTCTCCCTAGAGGTATAAAAAATTATATTTCTGTATTTCATGAAGCATGTATATATAAAAGAATATTTAATTTTTATTATTTCTTTTGCTTATAAAACCAATAGAAAGAGTAAATCAGTAATCAACTTTATTATTAGGTTCATTTAAGCAATTGTGTTTTTACATGAAAAAGATTGTTATACTATCTGGTGATTTATTCATTCAATGGAATCAGTTTTCTAATTTCACTGGACTTATTGATTTTATTTTGAAAAAATTCTTTTTATTTCTAGATAAAATACAAAAACATATTTGAAAATTTATCTGAAATATCTGAAAACAAAGTCAAACAATAACTTAATCCCATGACTCGTAAATATTGGTTTTTATAGACACAAAAATCTGAATTATTTTTAATCATATCGTCTCAGAAAGATCATGAGGAATTTTAATTCCAAAAAAATTAAAATGTCTCTTTATTTATAATTTACCAAAATATATTTTCCAATTAAGAAAACTTAAAAATTTTCTTGATCAATTATCAATAGATTTTGACAATGTTTAATAAAAATAGAATATCAATAATGGACAATTTCGAAAAGGACATAATAGTAAAAATGTTTAATCTCATTTTTATTCTTGTCAAAAAATAATAAATATTATTAGGGTATTTTTATTTTTTTATTAAATTTAAAAACAAGGATCTGTTTTAAAATAAATATCATTTAGGTCTATCAAATCTTTTCAAAAAAGAACGATCTTAATATCTGTAGGTCATTAAAGTACAAAATAAGGAATATGGTTTAGCAAACTGAATAAATGCTGTGGCCACAACCACCGTTCAACAAAAAAACATTAAATTTTAATAGACATTGACTATTAAAATTTTAAAAAATTGTATTTGATAAAGAATTTAGAAAATTAATAAAATCCAAATCTAATATTATAAAAAAAATATTTTATTATTATTACAATTTAATTATTAATACAATATATATTATATTTTTTAATACAATATATAATATAATTATTAATTGTAATAATAATTATAACCAATTGTTATTATAATTATTATTATCAATGATGACTATAGCCAATGAAAATTCAGTAACCAATATTAAAGTATCAATTATTATTTTTATAAAGTAAAATCAATAAATGGTAATTAATTTTTCCAATAAACATTAAAATGTAATAAGAAAAATATTGAATACTTTTCTCGTTGGTATTCCTTGGCGTCTCAAGAAATGTGGACTTAAAACCACTGTCTTGTGTCTCAGAAACAAATTACATTTCAGGAAGTCCGCCTTGTACAGATCTAAAAAAATTGACATTCAAATTAGACTTTAAAATATCAATAAAAAAAAAGAATAATTCTAATGATTATGAAATGAATAATATATGCAGATCATATGAAAGTCAATAAATTATTGAAATAGGTTTACCAATAAATGTAAATATTAAAACCCGGGTCATAAATCTTAAAAATTTACATTTTACAAAAACCTATTAGAAACAATTCCTAGCACAAACCAAATGATGACTGTCTGTATACCTTTCATAGTGCAACGATTCTTTACGGAAATTTTTCTTAACTTTCTTTTTAACAGAACAAATTCTAAAAATCATTATTTGTCTCCATAAATTTGGAAATTAAAATGGTCTTAGCTTTGCAATCTGAGAAGTTATATACAGAATCATTCAACCGAAACCAACCAATACCAAAAATTTGTCAATTTTTTATAATAAAAATAGCAAATTGAATAACAATTTTATGTAAAATATTTTAGATCATTTCTAAGTCGTGACAGAAATTATAATTCATTCCAAAATCAATAATCGAAAGTTTTCCAACTTTCCTTTTGGGAAAAGAACTTAATTAATATTTTTAAAAATAGTAAGTGTCACTGTAATTTAAAACGATTTTTATAAACACGATTCATCAAAATATTACAATTGCACTGAAATTTGAAAATTTCATCGAAATCGAAATAATCTATAAATTTAAAATCTTGCCAATAATTTTTTTCATTTTATTGTTGTGACAATTTGATTTTAATGAAAGAAAAGCTTATAATATTGATAAATTCAATAAACTTTATTTCTAAAACCCCATGAATCTTTAACTTAGATAAGACCACCAACTTCCTCAACCGAAACCATTCACAATAAACAATTTAAAATAAATTACTAGGATTATTGATTAGTCCAGTTTAAATTATCAAAATTATTTATAAGGGAAAAAATCGATTTTATTTTTACACAATTTTACAGTCATGTGAACACCCATACAATTTTCCTACAGGAATTTCATTTATTCCCCATACAATAATTTCATTAAAATCGATTTTTTATCAATTTAAGAATGGGAAATTATTTGCTTCCAATGCCAACGAGAAAATGGAAACAAATGACTTTGCTTTCATTAAATAATAGTAGCTAGATTATTACTGCACGGATAATAAATGAAGTTATAAATGATAGTCAATTCTACAACTGAAAAAAAAATTCCCCTAAAACCTATCGTTACGAAGACGTTATTTAAACAAACATCAACTTGGTTTGTTCAGCGTTGTGACAACAATATATCCCAATCTTCTTTAGTAATTATTCACATAGTATTTGACGGAAATTGTTTGTCATCGGTGAACAAATAACTGCGAGTGAAATTTTCCTATGGTAAAACTGATACGATATCCCAAAGTTCAGTATTACATAGCATTTGGTCTTGTCAATTCTGATAGAACCCAAGTCTCAAATTTGTCTGTAACATTTATCTATTGTACTTAAAATTGAAAATTCTTTTACTTATCGATATTAAGAAACTTTTTTCCAATCAAATGTAATACTAAACAAAACGAAAGAAAGAGTAAATCAATTGAACAAAAAAATCCAATATTATTAATAGCAAACTTTTGTGAAATAATTAGAGAAAAAAGAACCAGAAGACGTGACTTCACATATATTACATAACTTACCACGTGCGATCATCTCAAATTTCCTGGCAAAGGCCGGTGGAATAACGTACCAATGTTTGGGCATTCCATAATGTAAATAATTAATCGAATATAGATCTACATCCTCTACATGCCAGCCGAAAGTGGTCTGCCAACTCCCAAAGTACAAATAAGGGGTGTTTACTCCATCCAATTTTAGATCTTGCTCCTCCAGGACGGTGGACAGTAAACTTGGCAATTTAGCAATGTTCCATATCTAAATATTAGGAAATATTAATTCTTAAATGAAATTTAAATTTATAAAATATAATATTGATTAGGCAAAAGATTTTAATGCATTTTTTCATTAGGTGATATTATAATTAATATTATAGAAATTGATAAATTTCTTAAGTCTTTCGATTAGAATGAAACTTGGAAAATATAGATTTTTCGATTCCATTTCTTCTAAGGAATGATTTTTCAAATGATTGTCACATGTTTTATTTAGCAAATCAAATGATGGAAACAATATAACATTTTGAAAAAGTAAAATTTTGGTTGTATTAAAACTATGAAACGAATAATTCTCATAAATATGATATTAATTAATAATCAATAGCCATCTAGTATATTAGGAAATTATTTTACCTTTTGTGATTCATCTGTCAATGAGCCAGAAACATTGGCCCCATATTGTGGTTTAGAATATGTAAGATTACTCCAATACTTTCGTTCTAGATCATCCCAATCCATATAAGAAGGCGTCATATTTTTAGTGTAAGCATATTCTCTATAGGCCTTGAACGTTATTGATTTCTCGCATTTTATATCCTATTTGTAATTATAAAACTACATGTTATAATATAAAGGAATGATAACTTGAACATAGATCCCATCGTTTCCAACAGTTGTTTGAACAATAGGATTTGGTACAATTAGATTATCCAAGTCTTCGTCCTTATATCCGTTTTTACAAGCTGTCCAACCTGATGGAGGAATTATTTTACATATTCCCATATGATGAGCTCCTCTTGCTTCTATCTTTTCTATAAAACTTTCAAAATCACTAAACTCTCCAATAGTAGGTCGGTAGACAGGAATTTGTGGAATACTATCTAAGTTAGTCGTCTAAAGTAATAGATAAGGAATCAAAATTCAAATTCATTGACAGTTACTCAAATCATATTTAAATAACATTTTTATAAATTTTCTCTTAAAAAATTAAAACTTACACAAACATCTTCAATTCTAATAATAGGAGTATCGTCAATAGCCATAGGTAAATATCAAATTATAAATCTTTTAAAAGTTTAACATTATTTTAAAACTTATAAGAAAATAAAAACAAATTGAAAAATTACAATATATTAATCGGAAATGAAAAAAATTATTATTATTTTAAGAAAATTAAGATAGACCACAAGGTTTGATATAAGAATAACTGAGGTTTAATAAAATATTTCTTAAAATACTAAATTTTAAAAAACTAAAAATTAACTCTATTAATCAATTTGATAATATGTCGTATAATATTAATTAATATTGCGATTGCACATTAATTCTTGATTAATAATTTTTACACCATTGTTTCAATAATTAGTGCAATATTTCAAAATTATGAATTATTACGTTTAAAAAAGTTTATTTATTTTAATAATAGTTCAAATAATGGTAACTCACCAACTTTAAATATCTAGAGTTCAAAATTTTTGATAATATATAAAATATTAGTATAGGTATTATTGAAAAGGTAAAATTAACAAAATCTAATTCAGCATCGAATTGGATATTCAGTTAAAGTTAAATAAATTCGCTAATGATTGTTTTATTATTATTAATTATGTGGCATTTAGCAATACAAAATCTATTTCCTTTTGATTTAAATTGTTTGACCTGAAATATATTTACCTGAATCACACTTCTCATACATTCTGTAGAAATTTTCAATTTTTAAAATACTAATTGTAATAATAAAAAAATTCATATCTTCAGAAATAACTATTACAATCCTAATCGAATTACTAACTCAGGTACTTCAATACCATAACTGTGGCAAACTATTCCAAGATTAAGTATTTATACACATTACTTTTATACAAAAAACTTATATTTAAAAACAAATTTTGAATACAATAAGCTTATCTGACTACTTATGTATAAATTAGATTCATTCTAAATTAATCTTAGTAAAATACCCTATGACTTTTTGAAAACAGATTATATTACCATGTAGCTATTTTACTGAAAGGATCATAAACCAATACACGTCAGATATTGTGCTCAGTTCAGAAAGTCAAGACAAATGAAATCCAATAATTTGCAAAAAAAATCATGTAAAAAACAGAACGTTAATACTGTTTTGACAGAGAATATGATCAAATTGAAAAATGTTGAAAAAATTTGAAGATATTAGGCAACGAAGAGAAAAAAGAGAAAATTTTTTTAAACCGCCTTTAAGTGTAAGTTCCTTTAACTTTGTTTTAATGGAAAAATTTCCCTCAATGGCATGAAAATTTATCATATAACAAAAAGACGATTATTTAAAATTAGAACGAAATTTATTTCTTCAACTCTTTTACAAAAGTCCTTCCATTTCCTTAATAAACTGATCATAGGCATCGTCTTTACTGGCGTTGGTATCTCTGGACCTGTCCGATGATAAATCATCTGCTCAAATTACCTTTAATATGAGATGAAAAAAACGAAACTACTTTTCAATGACAAGATCGATGTCGGCATTTTAAGTGTTTTCGCCGGCTTCTTGACTCGCAACTGAGTGGGAACCAGTTTTGTTGAATCACCAATCAAGTTTTTAAGCTGAGGTTTCGCTTCAATTGTTGTTGTGCCCAAAGCTGTTTTCTTATTCAAATCCAAGGATTTTTCTGTCGAATAAAATAAATCCTTGTCAGCAATGGTGAAAGAAAATCACTTGGATTAGATAGACTGGCTCCTCCTGGTCTGGGTAATTTTACAGTTTGTGAAAAAATTTGAGGAGGCATAGTTATAGACGTTGGGGCAGGATGGAATCCAGGAACTAGATAAGTCTCAATTTTTTACATTCCATATATACATAAATAAATAGTACCTCCTAGAACTGGAACAGGTGGCGGTATTCCTGTGGGCACTGGAATCCTATTGGAAGTATTGAATCCCGGAGGTGGCATGATATGAACTTGTGGCAGTTGTTGATTCTGTTACAATAATATTAATAATAAAATGAGGGAAATCAATATTTCAAAATATTCTTATTTGCATTATTTTAACCGGATTCCAAATACCATTATATGGAAACCTCAAAGTGATATTAACAGATCTTTTAAATAAATGAAATCAGGGCTAAAATAAATATTATGTTTGTTAGTCAGGTTGCTTTGAGAATATAAAATATTAGATTTTCTCAGATTCATTTTGAGTATCGGATCTGGTGGATATTCAAAAGTTTTGACACATATGTAATAAGCAAAAAATATAAGGTAAAGATAACAGTTTCAAAAATATACAGAAAATATTTTCAGTTAAACGTAGTTACAGAATTAATTATTTAATACTTTGATTTAAAAAACTGTTATTCCCAATAATCTTGGTCTTAATTAGCATTGGTCCATATTATAAACTTTAAAATCAATTGAGTAAAAGAATCTTGTGTTTTAAATTCAAGGAAATCACTGAAAAATACAATATCAACTTACTTCAATCAACGCTGTCACTTTCTTAACAGTGAGCCGAGTATCTTTTTCAACATCTGTATTTGGATCATATTGATCATCATCTATAAATCGAATTTTCTTTTTATCATTAGTGTCATTGATTGATAAGTCTTCCAATTCATCGTCGTTTGACTCTACTTCACTCAATTCATCAGGTGTACCCGGTGGCGGAGCACAAGGTTTTCTGTGTAATGTAGGAAGACCGGGAGGTGGACCAGGAATTTGTCTTCATATTATTAATTATCAATTTATAATTTCTAATAACAATTAGTTTTACTGTTCTGATGATTGCTTTTTCAAAATACTTTTTGCTGGAATTGAGGCTGACGCCATAGCTGCAGCTGCCATTACTGCAGGATGAGGAGGGATACTCAACCCGGGAGGAAGTGGAATATCACCTGGATAACCTCCTAACACAATTTGTGCTTCTGATGGAATTTCTGGTAAAGGAATGTCGTTAGCATTCACTTTTTCAGCTAGTTTTACTTGATCTAGATGTAATGTAAAACTTTTGTTAATTTCAAATACATATTCATACCGTAGTACAACATCATTTCATTTCTCTTGCGATCATATTCATTTCTAAGTGACTGTAATTCTGTAGCTTTTTCTGTGTCTTCTTTTCGCTATATAATTTTCAATAGGTTTATTTAATAGTCAAGTTTAATAACTTACATATAGTAGGATCATTCTATCGTAAGTTTCTAACAACTTTTTACGCTTCTCCTGTAAAACTCTATCACTCAGAGTTGAACTGGATTTTGGATCATATTCTAATTAACAATTATTAAGTTTTAATGCGTAAATTATATTCACCTTGTCTGTCATATATCGTAGCCTCTTCTAATAGCATTGCAGCATCTTTGGACTTAAGAACTGCTTGTCGAACAGCCATTCGTTGTTTTTTATTTTTTTTCAATTCCTTTCGCCGTGCTTCTTTTCTAGCCCGATCTGTGGGGTTCATAAACTTTCCACTCTTTGTTGTATTTGTCGAACGCCGCCCCATTACTAGTTGAAAGAGAATTAAGATATTTTTTGAATATTTAAAAAATTAAATTGTTATTTTAAATATATAATTATATACTTTAATATTAAGTTTGTATTTATTAATATAGAAATTTAAACAAAATTAAATTCTCAGAAACTCAAATTTAAGATATTTTACTAAGTTTTTTTGTAATAATATTCTACATTAATAGAAATGCTTCAATAATCCTTTTTGGAAAAAAATTAGTAACTGACTAACAATATTTACTCATTTCATATTTTACATCATCAATTACTTAAATGATCAATCAGATCTAATTATGATTAAATCAAGAAAAAAATATAAATAAATAGTTAAATGAAAAACAAAAGAAAATTAAACAATCGAGTTACCAACTAAAAAATTAAAAAGTAAAATCTAAAAACCTTTGTTCTTTATCTACTGCAAGAAGTCGTAAAATTTCCTCCTCATTCAGAAATTCTAAAGTCTGAAATTTTACAATCATTTCACTAATCTTTTTAAAAATCTTTGTTTTCAAGGTAATCATTAATTTCATTGGTATCAATAGCCACATTTAAAATTTTTGCGTATTTAACAATTCTCGTTTTGTTCCAACAATTTTTGATTGTTAAGGGTTTTACTCGGAAATTTACCACCAAGAAATTTACATTTACCAGTCTTACCTTATAAACAAGAAATAGGAAATGCTCACAAGTTATTATTTGGATTATGTAAAACATGTATGGAAAAAATAAATATTAATTGTAATCCCTATTATAAAAGCAGTTGTTGACAAAATATTGAAATTTCTGATCACAATTCAAATAGATGCAAAATCTGTATAATAACAAATATAACTTAATTCATGTAAAAAGAAATTGTAAAGTATGTTCTAATTTTAAAAATGAAAAATGTAATCATAATGATGAAGAGAGATCTTTAATTTGAACATGGCCAACAATTGAAATAGATAAAGCAATTGAAAAAGGTAATAAAATTTTAAAAATTTATGAAATAGAACATTTTGAAAAAACTAAAAAAGGTTTATTTGAAGACTATGTAAATATATTTATGAAATATAAATTAGAAGCATCTGGTTGTAAATGTAAACATCATTCTGAAAGCTGTTTATCTGGTTGTAATAAGCACTGTAACAAAGATTGTAGAAATGAAAATGATTGTAATACAAAAATTGAATTTGTAGCAGAAAATATTGCTCATGATTTAGATATTGATAATATTAAATTTAATGCTGGTTTAAGATTTATAGCTAAAATTTGTTTAGTTAGTTTATGGGGACATTTTGGAATGAGAGATGATTTTGAAAAAATTGTTCATATGTTTATAATTATAATGATATTTGTAAAATAATATTCGATGATAAAATTAAAGAACCAAATCCAATTATTTTAAATGAAGAAGTTTGGATGATGAAATATCATATAAAAGAAGAATGAAAAAACCAAACAAAACTACAAATATTTATATAGGTTTATTTAAAACAGCTTATGCAAGATTAAGATTATACAATCTTTTAGAAACATTAAATAAAAGAGTAATTTATTGTTTTACTGACAGTACAATATTTATTAATGATTCGTGTGAAAATAAGAATTGTGGCCACCAAGAATGTAACCCTGTTAGAAAAATAGAAAAATTACAAGGAGAAAATTTAGGAGATTTAACAGAAGAAGTTGAAAAAGATTATGGTATTGGATCTTTTATAACAGATATAGTTGTATCTGCTCCATAAGATTATCATATGAAAATTTTGAGTAGTAAAGAAAATAAAATAGTTACAACTGGTAAAACAAAAGGATTTGTAAAAAATAATATTAATTCAGATAAACTAACTTTTGAAAAGAAAAAGAATTTAGTATTAAATAATCCTAATAATCCATTTAACAAAAGTAAGGAAGAAAATTATGAAATAGTAGATTAAAAGGATAGTAAAATAAAAATAATAAAATAGTAAATTAACAGGAAATAGTTTTAATAATTTTAATAGGATCCAAACAATGGATGAAATAAAAATTTATGATTTTATTTTAATAAAAGACAGATCAAATATTTAGAAAATCGTAATGTAATAACTTATCCATATGGATATTAAAATGTTATTCAATAAAAAAAATAATTGTTAGTATCTGTATACAATCTATTTTTTTTGATTTACAAATCATAAAAAGTTGGGGAATAATTTGTTCCCCAACTCTACAACTTAAAAATATTTCTTAGTATAACTAAAAAAATATTTGAAAAAAAAATTATAAAAATTAAAAATAAAAAAATTATAAAGATTAAAAAATATATCATAAAATGGCAATAAAAAAATGTTATAAAAATTTAATAATTAATATAGTATTTAATAATATTAAAAATTTATAAAAAATCTATTTCAAATTACTTTTTACTTTTGGATCAATATTAAACATTTTTCCTCCTCTTAATTTTATTTCCATATATTGCTCTTGCAATAAAACCACATTTATCTTTCCTTTGAAATCTTTATCCTTTAAAATATGTTAAGTTATAACTGTTACATTTAAACATAAGTTTTCTGGTTGATCTGTCAAATCAAAACAAAATATAGAATATAATTTTTGAAATTCTAGTAAAGATAATTGAGGATCATTCTCAAAATATTTGCAAGCTTTTAGATAATTTGAATAAGTTGAATAATTTGAATAAGGCGCTTCTGATCCTCGTCCTGATGGATAATTTCTCCGCGGATCTTCTCTTCGTGGTTCTTCTGACTGCTCTTCTTGTCTTGTGCGTTGCCTAAAATCTGGTTGCTCTTGTGGCATCTCAGATGATCTCGCTGTTGTTGACCCCGCTTCGGATTCTGGTGCTTTCTTTCTCCCGAGTAAACCACACCATCCATTGTTCAGCTGCATCCACGGTCCGAAAAACTCTTCAATTGTCTTATTTGCGCCTCGAATTAGGATATCTGTATTTATTCGTCCTGACTCCCGATTTACTTTATCAACTCTCTTCAGAATCAATGCTATGCCAACCATGGCTTTCTCTTTGTCCATTTTACCTTCGCATAACTGCGCTAACCATAATTCATCGCTGGTACTGTCCGGTTCATTCACAAAGTTCGCCACGTCTTCCAAAATTGTTGACATTTCTGCATAGATTTCCAATGTTAAATCGTCCGTTTCACCTATCGTTTCCATAGCTGGATCCATTAACTCCAATAATCTTAAAAATCGTCTTTGATCTTCCCTCGTGGCGTCGTCATAGGTTTCTTCCTCGTGTTGCTTTCGATATCGATCTGCCAATCTGGTTAAATACTCTCTTCTGATTATTCTCTTGGTCTCCCTGCTAATTCCTTGTGGACGCGGTGCATTAGGATCCTTCCTTGGCCTTCC
>JBBMKC010226603.1:0-11833 GCA_037834085.1 Bipalium vagum | reverse complement strand
CATCTACACCGTGAACATCTTTAATTTTTTAACACGAATAATAAGTGTTGTATTATCTTTGAAACATCTCTATTTGTAACCATCAGGTGTGCTTTTATCTGGTAGCATATGCATAACGTTTTGACATTTTAATCATTTCATGCACTCCTTTAACAACTCATGTTTGATAAGTCATTGAATAAGTTCCAAAGAATTGAATTAAAAATAAATTAAATTTGACGACCTGATTATATAAAAATTATGATCAATTAAATCTGACGGAATATCTGCCGTGCTATTTTAATAGTTCCAATTTTTTGAATAAAAACTCCGAAAATTCATTTTTAAAAAATTAAATTAGTGTATAAAAACAGTTCCTACTTGAGTATTGGTTTTTAAAACTGTAATTTAAAACTATTTTCACAATTTTTTTTATCATTTGATTTTTATGAATTTTAAAAGGAAAATTATATATTTATTGATTTTCCCTAATTACAATAAACAAAAATTTGTATGAAAATTTTTTATAATTTAAATAAAATATAAATATTATTTACTTATTTGGAAAAATTATCATTAATTGGTAATGTTTAATTTGTTATTTAATATTAAAGAAAATTAAACGTGTTTTAATATATTCCATTTCTGAGAATAAAATTTTAAACTAAAAAAATAATATTCATTTTTTATTATTAAATATTTAAATTAAAAAGTAATTTTTAATTTTAAGTTAAACTTATTGCACTCAAATTTTTAAAAAAATATTGTTATTAAAGTAGTGTTAGCCAATTAAATATCAGATAATTAATTATTATTTTATAAACCAATTAGTCAATAAATCACATTAAATTAATAATCGATCAATTATGTTTAGAAAAACTTTTCAGGACACAGAACATAAGATGGAAAACGACTCAAAAGATTCTCTATCAACTAATCAAGGTAATCACCCTTACAGAGATAAAACATTGAAAGGGTTGTTAAATGATCCTCAAACTTCTAACAATTACCAAAAACCAGACCGTGGAAATTGTGTTGGGGTATTTAACTTACCAAAAGATATTGACAAAAATATGTTAAGGAGAGCTTTTGAAAAACTTGGAAAAGTTACTGAGACTAAAATAATTATGAATAAAGCGAAAACGGATTCACTTGGTTATGGTTTTGTCACGTTTGAGGACAGTGAGACTGCTGCAAAAGTAATAGAGGAGTACAACGGAGCCCACATTGATGGGAATAAAATCAGATTGAATTACGGTATCAAAAAAGAAGGCAATACATCAGCACAAGAGAGTTATAAGTGCAAAGTACATGACAGAAGTAGCTATGATCATGAAAGTAATGATAGATATGGTGCTTCCAGAGGTGAATGCAAGAATAAGACAGGTCGTTATGGAAGTAAGTTCAGTGACACGGTTGTTAATCATGAAAAGAGGCAAAAAGAAAGATATTCAAGAACAACTAAAGAAAGCTTTGATCAAAGATACAAATCACGATCAAGATCTCGGAGTTATTAAAGATATTCAACTTAAAATAAAGAACTGTTTATAAAATTATAATAAATATTATTCTAATTGATTATTCCTTCACTCTTCATTAAAAAATATTTTTAATTAATAGAAAACAATTTTATTCCAACAAAAATATTTTACAAAAAAATCATTTTGTTAATAATCAATGTTTCAAAAATATTATTCAAAATAAAAATAAAGACTGAAAAATTTGTTTGTTAAAAATCGTAAATTTCCAGTTGCTTTAGGGCATTAAAATATTTTTTTTTAAAACTGTAACAAATTATTTTTTTCAAATTTTGAGGTTCACTTAAAAATAATTTTTTTTGATTTTATTGTTTTAAATTTGAAATTTAATTTTTCCAGTTTTTAATAATAATCTTAATTTTTTAAACTTTCTTTTTACAAATTTTTATTTATAATTTTTTCTTTTTAAAATTAAAATCATTTTAAAAATTTTTTTGCGTATATTAAATAATTTTACAAGAATTAAAATTAATAAAAAAAATATATTTAGTGAAAGGCTTGAAAAAAATTTAAATCTGATTTGTTTTAAATAATTTGAGCAAAGAACAATTTTAAAATCAATTAATATTGAATTATTATTAAAAATAAAAAATAATTAAAACCTCTGGAATACAAAGGTGTTTATCAAAAATTCTTTTAATTTTTATTTTAAAATTAAAATTATTTTAAACATTTCTCTCCTTTATTTAATAATTTTACAAAAATTAAAATTGATAAAAAATACTTACGAAGAAGCTTGAAAAAAATTTAAATCTGACTCGTTTTAAATATTTTAAAAAAAGACAAATTTGAAAATTAATAAATATTTAATTATTAAAAATATTAAAAATTATTAAAAATTGTTAGAATACAAAGGTCTTCATAAAGAAAAAATTAAATTCACCTTTAATAATTAATTTAAAAATAAATTTAAAACGAATATATATTGAATTATTAATAATAAAAAAACCTGCAGGAATACAAAGGTGCTTATCGGATATTCTTAAAAATTTTTTTTAAATTAAATTTTTTTAAACATTGTTTTTTATATTTAATAATTTTACAAGAATTAAAATCAATAAAAAAATTAAGAAAATTTAAAAAAATATAATTAGTAAAAAGCTTGAAAAAATTAAAATCTGATTTGTTTTAAGTAATTTAAAAAAAGAGGAAATTGAAAATCAATAAATATTGAATTATTTAAATAATAAAAACTTCTGAAATACAAAGGTGTTTATCGAAAATTCTTATATTTTTTAAAAAAATCAATTCATTTTAAATAACTTTTTTTTTAATAATTAAAAGATCAATAAATATTAAATCGTTAAAAATAAAAAAATTAATAAAAGCTACTGGAATAGAAAAAATCAATTCACCCAAAGATTCCTTATGAAGTAAAAATTTAAAAATAAATGTTGGAATCTTCAATTATTTTAAAAATTAAGTGAATGTGAAAAATTCGATAAATTAACAATGAAAACAAGAAATATTTTATTTTGATATACTCATCCATAAAATCTCTGACGGGAAATGGGAAAAAATTAAATTTCTTTGCATCAAGAAAATTCTCAAAGGTCTAAAAAAAGGAGTTTTCCATTGGCAGTTTGATGAGTCAAGAAGAACGGCCCACATTTGAACTTTGAATGTGATCAAAATTCATAATATTCCTATTCAGTTCCACCTACATATATCGTACACACACACACTATGCAACACACGAAGCACACACACCCCGTATTACACACAATTCACACACCGTCGTAAAATGTTACGGATATGGCATTCGCACACTGACAAGAACACGCAAGTTAACTTGTCATATTTGTCATTAGGCAATAAAAATAGACAATAATCCATAATAAAGTACTGCGACTAATAATAACCACACAAAATAGATTTGCCCACAATTTATCCCTGTACAGATCAGATTATCCTCAATGTAAATTCCATTGGAATTGTATCTTTTCATTGGTTACTTGCGAATTTCTGGTTACCACTGAAACAGCCAATTACAGAACAAGTCTCGTGCCTGTTTTTGCAGACAAATCCTTAACAGCTCATATTCGATATTTTCCACTTTCAATGAACGTTAGAAAGTCTTCTTTGCCCGTTTCTTCAGTGGAAAAGGCTTTATGGCCCAAGTCGAACGAGGCCTCATCAATAGCCCAGTTTTGGATAGAAGCTAAGCGAAAATTTGTTTCGTCCTGTTCCAAGATAAACACAGACAACCCTTATTGTCTCATTGCTAAACCCCACTCTTTTCCTGGAAGTAATTTCGATATTGAAAAGAGTCTCATACATTCAGAAACATCGAATAGCTTTTCCGGCTTGGAAAAGTCCAATTCCACGCAATCCATTACGGACACTTTGTCAAAAGTCCGCAGATTGACACATGTCTATGACAATGAAGAAGCACTGATCCCAAATCTCTCATCGCCCGACGATCATGTTGCTTTGGCAAAAGACTCCTCACCTGTCCAACTTGCCACGGACGTTGAGCAACGCGTTCAGAACGTTAACGAAAAGAAATTATCGAAAGTCGGTGATAAAAACTATCGCCTGCCCACAAAGGCTGCAGCCATTCTCGGAGCCGATGACAAGCTCGTTCTCCAGTCTTTGTATGACACTCCATTGCCACCCAAGACCCAACATGCTCTCTTTCTGGATCAGAAGTCCAATGATCAAAAGGTGGGTTCTATGAATTTCAACCAGTTTTCAATTTTAATGATTTTTAATGTAACATTTAACTTTTTTCAATATTATTTATCATTTAATGATAAATAATAAATAATATTGAAAAATATTTCGTGATAATTCTTCATATATTTCGTGTTACGAAAATCCTCTGAATAAAAACTGATATTCCACGGGGAAAAATTAATAAATATCAAACATTATTTAAAAAATGCAATACAATTAATTTAATTTTTTGTTTTAATTCACAAAATTTATGAAAACATATATTGAAATTATTATTGATATTCTTTTTGTTTTTATTATTAAGGGTCATGAGGGATTTTTAAATAAAAAAGTTCCTTTTTGTCTAAGGAAAAAATTCCTTGATTAAAACGCTTGAATTAAAACATTTCAAGATAATGATTTTGTTTAAGTTGGCACTATTGAGTCAACCTTATTCAAACAAATAAGTCAAAGATGAATAATATTACGTAGGACCACAAAGGATGATATTAAATAAAAATTACTTGGTTATTATTTTTAAGTAAATTAATAATAATATTATTATTACTACTATTGTTTAAAACAACAATATTAATTAAACAACACAGCATTAATTAAAACAACTTTCATTATATTGAAAAAGTAATAATGAAACAATTGAAAAATTAATTCTTTTTTAATATTTATTTAAAAATTGACCTTCATACTTTTTATATTGACAGAAATTTTTGGAACCGTTACCAAATTTCAATGTTACATTGGATATTTAAAATAAACATTTTTTCATTTAATTAAAATTTTTCATTTATTTACACTAATTTTTCAAGTAAATAATTATTATTGTGCCATTGATTTTCAGGTATTAATGGAATCATAATAACCATTTTGTTTGACGACTTCAGCCGTAAGTCGACTGTTGTAAGGGAAATAAAATAAATCCTCTCAAACAAACAAAAACAATATTAATAAACCAATAAAAAGTCCCGTGATAAAACAAGGCAAATTTAAACAATTTTTTTTATTTTAAATTCAATTTTGTTTTGCAAGCGAAGACAATTTCCAATATTTCACAAAATTTAATCAATTAATTAATTCTAATAAAAGTAGTAAAATGTTCCAAGAAAGTACTTTAAACTCTAAAAAAAGACAGGCACATTATTAGTTCGAAGAGGCAAATGTACTTTATCAAGATTGTTGCAACAATATGGACATAATAAAAGAAAAATAATTTAATTAACGCTTTTCTTTTATCTCGCCCTTAATTCCAAGATAAAAAGAAAACGGAGGCATAAACAACGTTTTAAAAAAAACTGGAAAATCGATATTAATTTAATTAAGTAGTGATTTTGAGATAATAGACGTGAAACACTGAGATATGATGAATCGGCTGAAGAAAAAAAATCGACAATTGATTTTTTGAATTATTAATAGTGAAAAATCAATGAAGAATCGACGGCTAAGAAAATCAGAATTTCATCTTGGCAATAAAATTCCGAAATTCAAAATGCTTATTATTCCAAATAATAAATCATCTGGCCGTGTCTTATTTTGTGCGCACGCGTGTGCGTGTGTGTGAGTGTGTGTAAAGCGGCTCCAATATGCAATATTATTTATGTATAAATGTATTTGGGTGTGCGTGTTCGTGGCATATGTTGGTTTTGGATGTGTGCATGAATGATGTGCGTATTCCATGTTGACATATGTCTGTGTGCGTGTGTCTGTGGGAACCGGTCGGTTAATCATAATTTATAGAATTCCGGTAGTGGATCAGCCCGGTTGATATGACCATCCTATCGAAGACCTCCTCGTATGTCTACAATTGAATCTATCTATTTATCTTTCAACGTCAGAAATTCGGGTTTGATGTTTGCAATTTATTTCATTGTGCTGTTATCAGCTGGTACGACATTTCTTTTCTCTTCTCGTTTTAATTGTTTTAAAAAGTCACAGTATTTTTCCATCAAGTCGAACTTGAATTCAATATGGAAAGCTATTTAAGACTATTCTCCTATAAATTATTTCTGCGTCTTGCCTCCCGTCTCTGTCTGTGTATATATGTGTTTGCCTTTGGGATAATTCGTTCAGCCAACTGCTAAAAACTGTTGGACTTCTGTTTGAGTAATTAACTGAAATTTATCAAATGGGATTTTCTATCGATTTCCTTTTCAGTGATTTTACAAGAAATCCAATGTCAACATACCTGTTCGGTGGTGTAATTCGATTTCCCAGGCAATTCTGCCAGTCCGCGATTCTGCAATGCAAATTTGCTTTCAATCAAAAACGAGCGTTTATTATTTTTGTCAAAATTAATTCACGAAAGATTTATTTGATTTTCCCCATTTGTGGGTGAATACGATTTTTCCCCTTTCTTCAAATAAAAAATATCAGTTTAGTTTACCGTTGTAAATTGCCATAATCGCCCATAAATCGCTTTATTCCTCTCCATACTACTTATTAATTAATCGAAACAATTTTTCTCGTCTGTAAATGGTGTTGACTTAACTACTGTTCTTTGTGAATATTTTGTTTAAATTGATCATCACCAGGAGAAAAAAACTGTGAACCGTTTCTCTCTGCTTTATTGCAAGAATTTGTTGGAAAAACAGTCCATTGACACTGAGAAATTCTGAAAATATGGTCAATATTATCCGTGGGCCGCAGCACAATTGTCATTGATTTTATTATTTTATATTAACATTTAAATTGATTTACAATACCATTATTATTATTTTTGAAAAATGATATTATTTTGAAAGCTCTTTCTTGTGCTGTGCAAAACCTCGTCGTTGTTTTGTGCTAATAATTTCATTTAAAAGAGAAATGAAAATCAAATTGGATAAGAACAATATTTTCGACATTTACTTTTATTCTCTTTTATTGGAGATATAATGTTACAGATGCGGTTGAGTATGTTCGTTCTGCGAAGGTACAATGGCTTAGGGTATTGGTAGAGTTCAGAAATGGAAAGTTCGACCTTCAAGACATTAACTATTCCTATTGATATTAAGGGTTATTTCATTTTTATTTGGAAAATAGACGGCAGAGAATGCAAACAAATAAGAAGTTTGGAGGATGAGCAGATATCTGAAAGGCAGTCTGCGATTACCTTCAATAAATGGGATATCTTCGTAATTGAAAGTCTCGGTGTCTCATCGCTTCAATAAATGTTTTAAATATAGATTGAAAATGTATGAAGACCATTCTAAAAAAGATTCTTTCTCTAAGGCGTTACAATTTCGAATTTTAGAGTTACGTGACGGGTTAACAAAATTGTTTGTTATTTTATTAATTTTTGAGACGGAGAATTATCAATGAAAAAAACTTGTTAGTAGTTTCAATGAAGTCGCCTACAATACCTCAAAAAAGTTCAATGTCTCCTTTAAAACAATCTCAAACACAATGAAAAAGTGTTGAGTGTCACATATGTATAGAGCACTCAAGAAAGAATATATGGAGAGTTTCTGACAACGGAGATTGATGTTTTGTCTTATATATAAGATCAATATAGTTATTGAAAAATATATCACTTTTCATTTCGTTGACGAAAAATCTTTATGTCAAAGGTCTTCCCTACGCCCAACATCTGGTGAAACAAAATTAAAATTGAAAGTGCTATACTGTGACTGTTCATGGTATATATCCATTCACAATGGAAAGGACAAGATTTCAACAGAAAATTGTTCTTTTCATTGAGAAACATTATCTATGGTGAAACTGTTTTTCTGTCTGGCCAGACAAGGTAATCTCTCTTTATGTACTTCAAGTGCTCGTTATGTGGAATATTACTGTGGTGATAAAGTACATGTAATTCTACTAATTTTCCAAAATGCCATCTCACGGACAGAGATATTAAGACTAAAAATAAACTTCTACCAGTCGATTTTAAAGACATAAATTACAATAATATTAGGTTCGAAAGGTGCCTATTTAGTAAATGGCTCCAAAATTCAAATATAACCGAATTTTTTCTTAAAGAAGTAAATTTTGAAATAAGGATAATTTGCTAATTTATATATTCATACAATTCTTTTTTTGTTTTAGTATTTTAAACAAATAGCAAAAATTCAAATGACGTCCAAAAATGTATATAAGACATTGTTCATTATTTGCCTTCGTATTGAAGAAACTGAAATTTGGGGCTAAATTTTCCTGGCTGATTACAGTTCAAAAAGATTGGTGATTTTCAAAAATATATCTCCAATTATAAAGATTTAAAGTCGTCATTTGAAATGTTTGGAGAATGATGAATATTATTTCACTGAATAATTCGTAGTTATGTCAAGTATAAATAAATCTATTTATTTTAAAAGTCTATCGATTTTTAATAATATTAAAAATAGATACTTTTTCAACTTGTAGACCTGATATATAATTCATTACATTTGATCAGGAAAATGCCACTTTAATTAATTGTCTTTTATATTTTTAGTGGTTCGGTGACCTAATGGTACTAGAAAACTGAAACAAGAAAAAATGTTTTACGGAAATAATTTTTAAAAATATTTCTTAATTTTTTTTTGTTTTTCTGATAAGAAATAAGGAACGAGAAGCAACTAAAATTTTTCAAGAAATTATTTTTTATTTATCTACTTTTTTAATCTAATTCAAAAATCTTCTGAAACATACACGTTGGCTAAATTACCTTACCTAAATGTTTTTCTCTTTCTTGTTGAAATAACATTATTAAAGAAACACAACAAAAAATTTTTTTTTTCGGAAATCACTAAATTTAAAAAAATTTAACTGAAAATTACGTTGTTTAAATATTTAATTTTATATTAAAACTGACATCATTTGAAAAGTAAATTGCAGTATTACAGTCGTCCCTCTATGGCTTACCTTCAATATTTACCACAAAGTATATATATAAAGTTAATAAAATTTTCGATCATTTACCATTTCTTCAATTATTACCACACTTTTATCAGATTTGTTTTTATAATAAATTTAAAATTACAATTTTATTTAAGTGTACACATGTTCCTAAATTTTTAGTATTTTTATAATACGGTTTTTTAGTAAAGATCAAAAGAAGAAAGAAGAATTAAAAAATTTAAGAGGTAACGCTATAATATGTCCCAGTTTCATAATTGAAATTTCAATATTTTATCTGCAAGGGGATAAGTTTTTTAATATGAATATGATTTTTTTTTCAAATTACATTAATATATAAAAATTTATTAACGAAAGACAAGCAAAATTCTTAATAAAAATTTAAATTTCACATGGTAACCATAGTTATCTAATTAAAAAGGATAATAAAACAAAACCTAAACTACTCTTTTTTAGAGAAATTATAATTTTTATTGCTATAATTATAATTATTGTTATTTTTAATATTATGGATTTATTTAGCCCTAACCATCAGTATTGTTATTATTATATAGTTAATATCTTTTAACCCTAACACTAACTCTAAATACTAACTCTAAGCCTAATTATTGATTATTATTATTATTATTATTATTATTATTATTATTATTATTATTATTATTATTATTATTATTATTATTATTATAATTATTAT
This sequence comes from Bipalium vagum, assembly GCA_037834085.1. NCBI lineage: Eukaryota > Metazoa > Platyhelminthes > Tricladida > Geoplanidae > Bipalium > Bipalium vagum. The sequence continues at coordinate 2,131 of JBBMKC010226603.1, read as the reverse complement.
TCTTAATTTTTCATTATTAGGCAAAATAATGGTTTAATCATTATTAAAATTAATTTAAAAATTATTACAATAAATTCAAATTTTAAATGTTACCTAATAACTTTTTTTGTCAATTTGACGGACCAATCAAAAAACTTGAGATATACTATAGTGTAGTAAATTTTTTCAGTTAAAATTTTCAAGGAAATCAAAAAAGATCAATATTGCATCAGTGAAGGTTTCAAAAAGATTGTATTAACTACAATGATTTTATTTCCGAGCTTCAACATAAAATAGCTTTATATGAGCCATCGGACATTTTCAATTGTGAAGAAACGGCTTTTTAAAATAAACTTGCACCTTCCAAAAGCCTTATTTCACAAATTAGGATTGGAATTAAGTAAAAAGATCGGTTATGTGTCTTGTTTTGTTGCCAAATGGATGGTTCGGAAAAACTAGAACCGTTTGTATTGGAAAATCACGAAATTCAAAAATTTTAATAATGCAGTATTTTGTGAATATTCATTTAACTAAACTTCATCAATGACAGGAAGGAAATTACGGTACCTAAAGTTGAAGAAAGAAAATAGGAAATCTTTATTAACTACCAAGTCATAAAATTACCTATTCATCTAATTGTATTAAAATTGTTTTTCTGCCAAGAAATTCAACTAGATTTCTGCTGCTGGTTGCCGGAATTATAAAAAGTGTTAAGCCGAAATAATATCATCACCTTCTTTCACATATTGTCAGGAAAATGTCATTGGAAAGAAATGCCAATTCATTGTTTCAAGAAATAAATGTAAATGACATCGTTATCTTTGATGCATGTGCATGGAAAGATATTTCAAAAGTAACAATTGTTAATTGCTGGGCTAAAAGCGGATTAATGGAATCCCACAAAACTATTTCTGATGTTGAAATTGATAATTTTGGTGAATTTATACTTAGACTGGAGAATAGCGATTCCACTCAGCAAGAAGAATTACTTGATGCACGAATTGGATATTATTGAATAGGAGAATGGTGCGAATAGTGTTACTGAGAATTCAGCTTTGCAAGTAGTAGTGATTTATTTTCATGAGTTAAAGTCGTACTTGATAAGTTTGGATAATATTACCAATGATGACAGCCGATCTATAATGCATGTTGAAAATTGCTTAATAAGAAAATTTTAAAAGGTAAATAGAAGGCAATTAAGGATTACTTCGGAATTGTTATCCATTTTATTACTTCTTGTATAATCGGTTATGTAATAAGTGATTTTAATGCCTCTGATCTTTACCATAGCCTATTTTTTTCACTTTGTGGCAGTTACTAGAGGTTTGACTGTAATTAATTAAGTACTATAATTAAGTATTTAGCAAACTCTAATTTGTTATTACGCTTATTCAATTGTATACGTTTTCGAAAAATAAAGAGCAAATGTTAGAGAACCAAAATGATTGGGACATATTGCGCAAAGTCAAGAAATATACGGATTGTGTCAACTAATGAAAACCACAAAATTCTAATTATTTTAGATGTCTTATATGATTACCTCTTCGAAAGACACAAAATTTTGTTTGTTTAGTCTTCTTGTACCATTATGTATTCAAAAAAGTAAAAAGAGACTGTTAGGAAGAGTGGCTTTACCATTTGCTCTAGTGACGGATAATGCTAAGGGACGCATAACACATATCAAAAGTCTGGGAAAAAGTCTTTTAGATAAACATAGGGGAAAACTTTAGTTCTATTTTAATATTGGAATTTATATCATTATCTTGTGCTTATCATGTCGATGGGATATTCAAATTTGTTTTACTGAATGAATTATTGTGAATTATTAATGATTTTCTGAAGAGAAACACTCCTGATCCCAGATGTCATAAATTAGTTCGTTGATGATCGTCCGTAGATGCTTTCCGTTACATATACTTTCTCAAGTTATAAATTTCAATTTTCCAATGAGCTCGTGGAATTAATAAATTCGTTTAAAACAAAATGAAAATAATGAAAGAAATTTCTTCATTATCATTCTCCTTTTTCAAAAGAGATGAGGGACAAATTATTTTTTATTTCATTTATTTTCTCGAATTATTATTATTATTATTATTATTATTATTATTATTATTATTATTATTATTATTATTATTATTATTATTCTTATTAT
>JBBMKC010226592.1:0-11833 GCA_037834085.1 Bipalium vagum | reverse complement strand
CAATAAAAAATTAAAAATACACGTGTTTGTAAAAGTTATTTTTGTTTTACATCGGTTAGTCTTTTAGTGGCCACCCTATATTTCGAAAGAAAACGAATTGTTTCAGATCGAAACCTAAATCCTGCTTTACAATACGTCAGGAAAAATGATAAAAGGATACATAATTACTGATGACAAAGTCCCCTATAATGACGAGACTAACAAGCAAAAAATCAGATTCTAGTGACGGTCGAAGTCGAAGTCGGAAGAAAATAGTAACTCAGAACATTTATAATTGGAACCAGAAAAAAGTGGATCCCATCAAACTTTTAAGTAATCGGAGCATTAAGTTTTAAAACAGCTGAGAACAATACCATAATGGAGAAATGTGCCATCAGAGTGATCATCAATATCAATAATAATTAGTAAAATTTGTTACCGAGAGTCGATTCCCAAAGATAATACCTCTGAGTGTCAATGACAACCATATCTTTGATTTGAAATGAATCACCGTTTATTTTGTTTTTCTAAGTACCAAATGAATTTTAAATAAATCGCTTTTATTTTGTCAATGTTTACTTAAAAAAATAAATAGTAAAACTGGTTCTCTTACATATTATAGTTGACTTTTTTTCGACATTTTCCAAAACTCAAAATAATTTATTTTTAGAGTAAAAAATTGAAGGAATTTAAAATAAATTTCAGAAAAGAAAAAAAATAATAAAATTGAAATACGATTCACAAAAAACAAAGATAATCGTAACAGAATTGTCAAATTGATCAATAATATTCAGTGGCAATTTAATTATTTTTCGTTTATATAATTTCTTATCTTCTTTGAGAAATAATGCTTTCCCAATCATCCAGAAATAATATACTCATTAGAAAATCAATGAAAACGTCTCTGTATATGGCAGACTGTCTTTTGCATCCTGACGCCCGGAAAACTATATACGTCAATGTCGATGTTCAGTTTTTGTTAATAATAATAATAATAAAAAAATCAGTTTTCGTTTATTAATTAAATTAAAAAAAATTCATTCCAAGAAACTAATGTTTTGTCTTTCAGTCACAGAAAGTCTTATCAAATTTCGATCAGCTCAAATTACACAATTTTCTTTTGTTTTAATCAATCGTTCTTTTTTTCACTCTAAGAATAGGATTTTTTATAAATATTTTCCAAAAAGGAATTATTTGATTTTATTTCCCAAAAATTATATGATTGAATATCAAAGGGATTAGATCTACTTTATTCAACATTGATCAATATATTATATTTTCTTGAAAAGGAAATTAATAATTATTATTATTATATTAATGATAATAATAAATAATAATAATAATAATAAAATTTGGAGTAAGAATTAATTAATAAAAGATATTCAGAAGAAAGTTTAATAAACATTGTTTCATAAGAGATTAAATGGTTGGATATTGTATTCATACTTAAACTATAAGTCTTGATCAAACCATGTTATCTTAATTAATCTGGGTCTTCAGATATGAATTTTATGGTTGACAGTAGTGTATTCTTTAATAATTTATTCTTGTTTGAATTATTCATTTCAATATTAGCTAACCAATAAAATTCGTGAGGTTTCTTACAAAATTACAAATCTATTACCAAACTCAAATACAGTATTAATCATCGAAATGTTCACCAAAACACTTTCTGACCTTCTGCAAACGTATCACCAAATGTTGTACGCAGTATTTTTTAAGTCTACAAATTTTGTATCGAAAAAATTGCGGACCGCATCGACAATAGCATCTTGAGTTTTAAATAGCTGTGCCTAATAAAATTGTCAAGAGATAGGAAATATCTGATAATCACTTGACGAAATATCTGAAGAATAAGATGGATGTGGTAACCTTTACTGCCAAACGCAGAAATGTTTCATGGGTCTCTCTTGTGATGCGAAGTCTAGCGTTATGTAAAAATAGCACTTTCTGCCGATTGATCACTGAAGACTGGGTAAGTAGAGCTACTACTCACTCAAGCTGATCACAATGCATCGCATTTGGTCACTTCAAGAATTCATAATGAATAATTCCGGCTGCTATCAAATCATTTTTTATATAAGGTTTTCTTTGAAGTGTGTAGTATTGAATCAGTTGTGGACTGCATCATAATTGTTGTATAATAGTCATTTTTCGTCGCAGGTTAACAATTCACCCAGAAAAAACTTGTTTTAATATTTTGAGAAGTTTGACAAAAAATAAAAAGCGGTTGGATCTTGATAGAACATATGGGACCCATTTGTTTTATTTCTGCTTCTTTCCCAGTTGATGAAGGTGAACCCAATTAATTTCATCGCTAATATTAAACTTTTCTACAAGTTCTATGCACGTTGTACTAGAATTTTCCTATTTGAGATTATTGTAATCAATGACCTTTGGTCTTCCAGAAAGTTCTTTATAGGTTAAGTTAAATTCCCCCTACGAAAATTTCTTAAACCAATGATGTGCTCTTCAATCGCTTTCATATCCGAAATCATAATCTCTTTTGTGCAGTTTTTGCAGCTTTAGTGCCAAGTTTGTACTCCTAATGTAAGCAATCTTGAATTAGCACTTTTTGGAGGCCATTATGATTTATGTAATTTAATGTTTTACACAAATATTGCTAACTTTTTATAAACCTATTGAAAGAAAAAATATTACCTAACCCAGTAACAGAATATACTTGGGTGGTTTGAAAAGTTGGCCAATTGAAGCAAAAAGAAAATTTGTTAACCATGGCATCATATTTATCATAAAACTAAATTATTAATATAAATAAATCTCAAATTAATTCGTAAAGTATTTGTTTTTCTACATCAATTTAAATTAATTATTTTTGACTGTTTTAGAAAATGGACAAATTTGAAATCCGTGCAGTGATCAAATAGTTGATAAAAAAGTGTTATCCAAATCCATTAAGAACATGGTAGAAAATATTTATAGGGCTGTACAAGCCTCAAAAATGACCCCCGTTCTGGTCGTCCAAAACCGTCTAGTACTCGGAAAAAAATATAGCTTATGTTGAGATGATTAAAAAGATATCGTACTCTTTTCGGAGAAAATTAACTTAACAGGTTATCATAAGAGTAAGGTAGAATGGTCACCAATGAAGGCAATGAATTTTTATGAAATAATGAAGTTACCTTAGATACACAGTTGTACAATTTGTTATAAAATTTTCTCTTCATACAAAATGCTTTTTATGTTATAAAAATACAAAAACTTTCCATCAAACCTAATAATATTTATTAATCGAAATTTCTAAAAAAAATATATTATTTCGTTAGATTATAATTTTATAGATTTAATATATTAAATTAATATTATATTAAATCAATAAAATAAAAAAATTAATAAAAATTCATATTAATTTATTCACTTTTTATTGATTACTGAATCATACTGATTTACATTAAATTAAAACCACAAATATAAATAAATAATATTTCAGACATTCTTAAAAGAACAGCCTCAATAACTCTGCATATTGATATATATGTTGGAAAAGCGAGTGTCACATATGAACTTTGCCATTGAAAACCCAGTGCAGATGCGTACTCAACCTCTCTAGAGGGCAAATATATCAGGAAATAAATATGTTACAAGTATACTTAATAAATATAGTTCGATTTAATAATGGAATGTGATGGGTGAAGTATCTACTTCATGTAATTAATAAATAATATCTATCAAAATAATATTATTGAAGATTGCCACGATTTTAGCGATATTTCCCAAATTAGCCGAACATTTCTTTTTTATCTCTATGGAAAAATGTTTTATTAAATAAATGGACAAAATATTTTAAAATTTCCCAAATAAATCATACTCTAAATGAATCTGAGCTAAAAACTTATTTTATTTTAAAAGAAATTTCAGCTTTAATTTTATTTTTGTGAATTTATTTATTATTAATTATAATTCTTGCTCATTTTCTGCTTCACATTAAATATTTCACTTTATTATCAATTCTTTTATTGATTATGTTTGAGAATTAATTACAGCATCACATCGAAATATATTATTTATTATCACAATTATAAAAATATAATAATTTATATTTTGCATTAATAAATTTATTAATTAGTCAAAGATATTTAATTGTTCATCATTGTTAAGCGTAACAAGATAATAATAAATAAATTTTAGTATAAACTATTGGGTTTGCACGCGTATATTAATGGGAGTAATAATATATATAAAGAAATAATAAAATTGATTTTAATCTTTAAAAATGATAATAAAAAAAAATCAGTTGAGGTAGATTATCAGCCTGAGTATTCAAAGTGCTCGAAGGACTACTTATTTCTCTCAGTCCGATAAGTAGTTTTTAGAAATTCCTTTGAAAGATGTCTGGGTAACAAAATTCATTTACCTAATGATTTTTTTCAAATTAATGGCTTGTTTGTTGCAGGTTGTGAATGTTGTCCAGAAAATTCTTTTGACGAGTCTTTGAGATTGACGACAGCATCAGATACTTTGTGCAGAGTTGACTTTGTTAAGTACTGATTGAAAAAGTTGATTCTCAGATCTGAGAGTCAGTGTGGATTGGCGAGCATCGGCATAAATGCTGTTCTCGAAGCTGATGATTAGGAGAGAAATAAATGAAATCTTTATCATGGTAAAAATTATGAAATCTTGTTTGAGAAAATTACTATCTCATGGTGAAGGTTTTCGAAACTTTGTAAAGACATTGATTGAGACGAACATTTCTACTTTAGTTTCTGTCCTATATTATTCGACATGTTTACTTAAATTTTTGGAAGAGGCCCGCATTCTGTCAAGCTCGGCGTTGATTATCGACCCAGGAATCAGATAATAGTCTCAATCAGTGAGATTATTCCTTATTTTCTCTTTTCTTATTATTTCTTATTTTATTAGAATTATTTTTCGTTATATTGTTATTTTCATAGTTTGTTCCTACTTAAATTCACTGGCTTTACTACCAGTGTCTTATATGTTCTTTGTCATAATTCATTTTAGCGCTAAAAAAATAGAAAGATAATTCAGATAAACAAATGGTTTATTTATTAATATAATTTAATACATTACTCATGAAATGATAATATATAAGTTTATTGTAATCAGGACATTTTTTATTTGAGTTATAACATAATATTAAAAATTGGCAAGAACTTTCGTTCAACTTAATATTTTGTTAGCCTATTAGTATTTCTATTTGATTTTAACATCTTGTGTACTATTAATGTATTATTAGGTATTGTTATCTATCGATTGATAGGTATAACGTTCGAGCAGAAAATTATTCACATTTTATAGTGGATCTAGACTTTTGGAAACAATTTTTACTATTTTACGATAGGTTGCATAACATTTCGAAAATAGTACTAACGTTTTATGGTGTATTGTATTTGCTTTCAAGATTGATTTTTTGAATTGTTGGGCCAGGCATTTATAATAATAATAATAAAAACTAAACATCACAAATCACTTTCAACAGTAGCAGGATTATTTGAAAAGAAGAAGTTGTCTCGTTTAAAAAAAATGAAACAAAACGGAGAAAAAATGTTAAAATGTACATATATGTCATCTTAATTAATATTTTTAACATTATTGTTGATCAAAAGACTAAATTTTTGAGACATCAGGAATAATAATACTTCGAATATAAGATCAAGTGCTGAGTTAGCCCCATTTTTCTGAGTTCTTTTAGCGAAGAAAAAGTTTTCGAGAGGAAGGAACTTGATCATATTATGATTTCCTGAGAAATAACGACTTACTTACAGTTGTTGGTTTAGCTCTGTGGTTCACAATCCTTTTAGAAGTTTCTTAAGGGAGATAAACGATTTTATTGAAAAAAGACAATTTCAAATGAAAGGGGTAATATTCAGGAAGTGACAAAATGTGTTAAGGGTTTCCGAGATCGACTACATTTGAGAATGCTCTACGCTCAAGTTACCTTCATCTCGATAAGATTGTCAATGAAACCTTTACTGACATGAGAGGCTAGGTGATAAAGTACTTGAAGTATGCAGCTGTATTCAATAAGACTTTCACGAAAAATCACCAGATTGAACGACTTGTGAAAATGTTTAGTTTATCATTCAATTCTCCAGTACTCAAATTTTACATTGCCTGAAAAATTAATCAGTAGAAAAGAGTGAATTATTTTAAGTTAATGAATTTTGTTCTGGAACCCTATGATGGGCATTTTCTTGGGTTAAGAATCCGGTAATCTTTACTGAGTATGTGGACTATGAAGACTTGAATTGAAACTGACGAAAAATGAGTTCGGGTGAAATTTTTAACTTGTACCATGATTTTTTAAAAATTAAAAGAATACACTTCTTTCAACTGCGCGCTCTTTATCTACTGACAACGAAATTTGGTCAAATGAAAAATATTCACATAAGTGTATTATTTGGGGTCTATTGTTGTGCGTGCTGGGACTACCATCAATAGCGCAACATATTTAGATATTGTGAAAGAAAAGCTAAATAATGTCATGGCGATGAGGAATTATACTTATTCTATTCATCATCTGATCATCAATCCAAAGTAGTGAAACAATGATCGGCAAATGAAGTCATCAAATTAATCGAACCATGGCCGGGAATCTCGTCTGACCTTAACGTTTTAGATAACTGTTGAATAATATAAAAGAATAAAGTGACACAACATTATCCAACATCATTTACTTAGTTGTAAGAAATTATCTCAACAGGGTGGGATTAAGACACCTCATCAGACTACTTGGATTCTTTAGTCTCTTTAATGCATGACAGGATAGGGACATGTATCGAATCCAAAGGGACGCCATACTAAGTAATATTTATGCCTGCCTGTTTCCTTTTATCTATCTGTTCTTAAATGTATTCACTATTTAAATAAGAATATCAGGTGTTTCGTCATTTAAAACCAGTACCGTCCATATATCAAGCTTTCTAATTGTCAAGATATTTCCAAAATAAGACTTTTTGTGAATTAAAATAATAAAATTCTATTTTCTCTTGATATTTCTTTTCCCTTTAAACAGTACTGCTAGTATTTGGTTATCTTTAATGTATTTCTATGGCATTCACATTAAATGAATAATCTTTTCCTGAATTGGAGGATACCCCGGCACTGTGTAGTTTTCCGATTCACTGAAGCATAAAAGAAACCCATATTCAGAAATTCCGAAATCGCGATTCCCATAATATGAGGGAAAATCCCAAATATATTGAGGTCGACGATGAATACACCACCTGATTGTTCAAATGACATTAAATAAAATTATTTTCCAACTTAATTCGGTTTTCAAGTAAAATGTATAATTTGGACAATTTGGAAATTAAAAAAAATTCCAATAACATTGAAAATCAGATTACTTTTTCCAGCCAAATTGGTTATGCTGACTTGGGATAATGGCACAGACAAAAGTGGCGCCGACAAAATTTCCCAAAGAGAGGAATGCAGACTGGTCATCACGTTTGGGTTTGTTCGTCAGAATCGATGTAATTCCAATGATATCTCAAGAATTGAAAGAAAGAAAACGACATGAGTTTGCTGCACATATATTTTTATAAATTCTCAACAATAAGAAAAGGGAGGACCTCTCTAATTCAAAGTCAGTAGTTGAAAACAAGCTTTCGTGATTACTTTACCAACTTAATTCGCGTTCCAATGTGCCATTAGTTAATATATTTACGTATAAGTACTTTTCCTAACTACTTTGTAATTGGAGATTCGAATTGGTCTTTAATCAATAGATATATATCTTTTATGAAAAAAACTTCATTCGAGGAAATTGTGTATTTAGTAACATCTTTCACGTTGATTTTGTATATTCTTCTTTAGATTTCTGTTTTTTTTCTTTTACGGAACCTCTATTAATCTGCGATGTGCCCTGAAATTTCATCAAATGACAGAAGAAATAGAAAAGCTTCAAGAAGAAAAGAGTAAGAGAGAAAGAGAATAAAGAACAACGAAGAAAAATATGTATTGTAAAGATTACAAATAAAAGTAAATAATGATAAGAAAATAAAGAATATTGAGAATATAAAGTTATAATAATTATAGAGTAATAACAATAACATACATATTTTGTCCAAACAACAGATGTTCAAGATGCCAAAAAGTGGACATGGAGAAAGTAATTGCACTTATTTTCAAAGAAATACACCAATAACTCGCAGAACAGTGCAATCCAAGAATAACAGATAGTGTAAAAAATAAAAAATTTGCTAATAATCGATAATGTATTTTTAGATTCCAAGTGACTCAAAGTTAGTTCTATTCTCTTTATAGACTTCATTTCAGTATAAATTGTATGATTCACACAAACATCACATGAAAGCTTTGAATATTTATTAGTTTAAAATTTATGTAATAACCTGAATTTCTTAGTTTATCTTGTATAAGCCACATATTCCTCTTATTAATCATTAGTACAAAAATATTTTTAAAATTTATAAAATGAAAAAATTATATTTTTTGAATAATTATTATTTGTATTAATTTTGGAGAAAAAGGTGTAATTCTCTTCTTTTATCTGAAACCACATATCTTCAAAGTGTTTTAGATTTTTGTATGGTAGATACTGAAATTTTCTTTCGTTTTTCATGGGTTCTTGTGCTCAACATTGTCCTAATTGGGCATATTGTCAGTAGTTGTTTCAGTTATTTTACACTTTGTTGCATTTTGATAGAATTCAATCAAACGTGTTTTCAAAAATTTCTTATTCTTTAAGCACTTTGTAAATATTTGACAGGCTATCTTTTTCAAGATTAACTTCCAGGTTGCCTTTGTTGGAGATTTGACTAGTTGAAGGAAGGATATGTTTCTGTTGGTTATTCTTTTGGAAAATAAGGCTGAATCCATATGATTATGATTGCCTTGGTTTGTTTTAATAAGGTATACAATGTTAATAGAACAGATACACTGTACATACTGTGCACATTCAAAACAATAATGTAAATCCATTAAAAGTTAAAAATATTAATCTTTTATTAATTAATTAATAAAATAATATGTAATAATAAATAATATATTTTTCAAACTTTAGTTAATCGGGTTTCATTACTTTCATAATAAGAATCAACCCTTGAAAGTATTTCATCTTTTAATTCATTTAAAAACAATTTTAATGATAAAAATGAGAGTTAATTTTCAAATACAATCACAGACTTTGACATGCATGTGGACTGCTCTGACCGCTGAGCTACATCCCCGACTACTTTCAATTTATCTCACAATAATAAATAAATAATCTACTTCATTATATCTATTTAGTGTATATCAAAATCGGTAATTATAGATTATGCCCATAAAATTGTGAAAAAAAAATTAGAATGCAACATACTTTAGTATGGACCGTAAAACCAAGTTTTATATCCTCAGCGTCAGCCATTGTAATCGAAGCGTCTTTATAATGATAATATAATACAACTCAGTTTTCCAATTACAATAAAATGTAACGTAAATAAAAATTAATTGCATTACGAATAAAATCTGATATCAATTTTAATGAAGATGATATATTACTTTGTCGGGCAACTGGGTCATGAAAGTGAATTCAATGATAAAACTTAATAATGGCTGTCAGGTTTCGTAAAAGTGATAATTTTCAACAAAAAGAAGAAAAATGTACCAAATTAAAACAGGTGAATTGCGAAAAATTTCTCACTTCTTTCCAACAAATATAAATATTCATTGGAAATTGGAAAAAATTCGTAAATATTATTCGTAATATAATATTTATTTATTTTTCTAAGAAATATGGGCCTAGATATTATTATTTAATGTTTATTTGCTTCCTTCGTGACATTCAATTATTTTTACAAAAAATGTTAATTAAAAATAATAATTTGGTAACTGAGAAGCCTTATATATATTTTTAGGAAAAATAATTAAAAGGACGGATTTTTTATTAAGTTGAGTGGTAATTGGATTTAATGATTAAAATTAAAATAAGTACCAATAATTTTCTACTTTCTAAATATTATTGACTCTAATGAAAAGCAATAATGCTGGCGTGATGTGGATAAAATGTCCTTAGATTCGTACAAGAATATGAATGGTACTAAGATGAAACTTTTTAATTATAAATAATCAACTATATTGCTAAATACAAAATCATTTTTATAACCACTTTCCGTTTCCATGTACTTTGTTCATCGAATAAATTTTGATAAATTTATTATCAAATCTTTAAATAAGGATGCTATCGTATCATAATGGATGCCAGGGGTTTTATTATATAAACGTCAAACCTCTTTAATTATCTTCAAACCATAATGTCAGATTTCAATGTATTTCAGTTAAATATATTGAAGTTTTAGCTACCAATCATGTAATGTTGGAATAATTAGTAAAACCTATAATATTAATTAAAGTTGTTATTAATCGTGTCTCAGGTGATAAATTTTATCTCAAATTTGAAATTATTTAATTATCAATTATGAAGAAATGCTTAAAATAAATATTTATATTTGTATAAGTTTAACTAATAACAAATAAGATGAAATAGCGATTATATTATTTTCATAGAATTAATTGCTACAGTTCAGTAAAATATTTCCCAAGATAATTTATGATCGTTAACCGTCTTTCAGCAGCTAATAAATATACTGTTGCTTTTAAACTTAAGTTTAACTTTATGCTCACAATTTTACTGACCTCTCACTTAGTTATTACCGTGTTCATGAATAAAAATAAGCTTTACTGTATAAATCAATTTAATCAAAATAACCTTACTAAATGAATAAAAATAATCACAGTAACCTTTATTGTAAAAATTGTAATACAAGAATCTAGTATCTAACAAACATAATAAAATAACGTCTGAATAAAACACAAGATCACAATAAATGTATATTAATCAATGTCAATGCTATAATGTAACAGTTGATTATATGAATTAATATTAATTAAATAAAAAATCGATAATCAAAATATTATATTCAAAGCTTAATATATAACTTTATTAAATTCAAAACTAAAAGGAAAACTGACACAGAAAAACAAGTCTCACCGGGAACAATCAATGAGTCCCTGGATCGTCAGCTAGGCCCTCAATGGTTGCATATGGATTCCCGAACTCCACGGAGCCTCTGAATGATCATACTTTATCAAATTTACTGAAAACTTTTATAATATTTTTTAAAAATCCTCTTTCGCCTCTGTCGAATAATTTTTGATAATTCTTCTGTTTTTCGAATACCTTTCAATAAATTTCGAACACTAAATTTTCTTTTCATAAATTAATTTTTTCTGTGACCATTCCTAAAGGACTTGGTGTCAATATTATGTTATCTTTATTATTTGTTTCATTTTAATATTTTGTGTATTATCAAATTTTATTAATATTGATTAAACTTACTTTAATAATAATAATAATAATTATTATTATTATTATTTGATTAATGTAACAATGTTATTATTATACAGGGTCATTCATAAAGGATTGACAATTTAATTTATCAACAAAACATATATTTTTACAACATTTTGAAACAGATTTTTACTTTATTCAAAAATACGAGCAGTGAGGTTATTTGTGAAACAAAAACAAATGAGTACCTTGTTCGTACAAGCACAGGTTGACTCTTGTTATGAAATTTTTTTATGAAATTTTGGCATTAGCTCTTGGAAATTTCAGCCATTTTGTTTTGAATTTCTTTTAGCTCATCAATGGTTTGTTGACGTATGCCTTATCTTTAAGATAGCTCCAAAGAAAGTAGTCTAACGGCGTCAAATCACACGATGATCAAAAGCAGTCCTACATTTTTGAATTGTTTCGGCAAAACATAACCCATTCTGATAATGAATGTTGACAATTTGTATGCGTTGCTGGATTGTGTAGTTTTGCATTTTGAAATATCAATATTTATAGATATTATTAAAACAAATA